>JAUZNJ010047065.1:9013-27877 GCA_034780135.1 Jordanella pulchra
ATTTTGGCCCATATACCCAATTAATTGGAGGAGGGAATGAGCCAAGATGAATGAGCTCCAGTTACATTCCTCAATGTTGGATTTTAATTGATTTAACTTCTTCTGTTGTCTTTGTTACGTTTCCCTCAGTGAAGGTAAAACACGGCTTTCTTGTGTGGAACTATATCTACGATTGTATGAGCAAAATTCATTAAATGATATTTTCAGATTTTAATTTCTCCCCTTTTTACTGCAGCTGTTCTTACAATATTAATATTGAGAAGGTTTAGGGAAATAAATTGACTGAAAAATACTGTATTATTGTTTAGCTCCAGGTGGGGGGCACTGCACAGTATTCATACCCAGGCTCCCCAAATGGCCACCACCACCCCTGATCTTACCTGTTTGAAAATATCACAGGTGCTTTTGCATTGTCAGGTTCTTCACTAAATGCGCTAATCCTAACTGGCAAAGTCCAACCTCCAACCTCCAATGGCTGTTGTCAATGGTAAGTTGAATATTATCAGCCATAAGTAACCTAATAGAAGGTAGAAGAGGCACAGTCTGAAGCTATTCTATGGGACTGATGCTGTGTGACTGTGCGGTTGTTTTCTATAATGCTATTATTACACACATCTCACAATCTAAAGTTCTGTTATATCGTGAGATGTGAGATCCTAACTAAACCAGGAAATAATACAATGATGTTGGCTTTAAGGAGAGTTGATACAGAGGACGCTCTGAGTTAATTAAGCAAAACCTGCTCCCAACCAGTTTAGCTCTGCAGAGAATGGTACTATGATAACAGAGGTTCAATAAACTCTCTTTTTGAAACCGACTTTCTCTGACTTCAGGTTTAAAAAACTTAGAGTTTTCAGTTTAGCTGCTTTGTGAATAAAATCCCAACTGAACTCTAACATGATGTTTTTATTTTTACATCTCTGGCATCAAAAGAATGCTAAAGACCCAAGAAAAACAATTCTTAAACCTCACTAATGTACATAAACTATGCATCACAACATGTTGGCGTCTACCTAGGAAGAGATGTTAATATTCTGTGTCCAATCCCTACGTTGTTCTTTTGCCTGCTTGCTCTTGTTACCAAGGTTGCAAAGATATTTCCCCTTTATTAAACCTGGCCTTTGAAAAGATAAACTGTAATATTTTTATCTACACAGGCTATTATATCTTTAAAGGTTGCCCTCAATCTTCACATTCTTTTCTATTCCTCTTTAAAGCACAATTCATTTGATTGGGGTTAGGGGTTTTTTTTTTGCACTTCTGCAAAAGCTCCGTATCACATGTACATTTTACATGTCTTTTTATTTTTGTAATTTACTCTTTTGCTGCAAGAGCTGAACCTTAATTCTTGTCTCTAGAGTTTTATTTTAACTTGTGTTTCCAATATGTGGCTTTGATTATTTCCAAAAATTAATGCACATATAAGATAAAACAATTTCTTAACAATATCTTCAAACTCTATATCAAAAGCAACCTTTACCTTACAGTATACCTTGTCTGTAATTAAAGTACAGGCATGCATTAAGCATAAAGTGTGCAATATGGATGAATTGAGATTGGTGGTATAACAGACAGAAGCTGAGATAAAACCCGATATACAGGTCGATCACCTTTTCGAAAAACAGTTTTACTTTCATTTTATGAGGATTGTGTAACAAAGTGGTTCAGAGCAATTTGGCAGCGGCCCATATAGGTCATTTTAAAGATGTACACAAAGACTGAAGGCAGAGAACAAGGAATGCAGTTGGATCTGGGTGAGCTGTAGGTTGGTTTTCACACCTGCTTTTTATCAAAATCAACAGCCTGTAAATTAAGAGGAGCAATAGTAATGAAAGGGTACAAAGCTATTATGAACATTTTATATAGTTTGTACTTCAGGCGTCCCATGTAAAGAAGCTGGTTACCTCCAAGGCAGCACAATCTACAAATTAGTAATATAAAGGGATTGTTAGAGTTGATCTTGCCACACAGACAATGAAACCTAGATGCATGACAAAGAAACAAAAAAAATGTTTAATTAACTTTTCTCTGCTTTTACGCCTACATCTTTCTATTGTTCTACTGTTCTCTTCAAATTGTCATGAGGTAAAAGCATTTAAATCCTACTGGTCCAACCACACAACGACAAAGCCACCCACATCCCTGTCATAAAGAAACAGAAACTATTTCCATATCTGTTTTCTGCCAATGTGTGAATATGCTGTCCTATGGACCATTGCCAATTTGATATGAAGCAAAAACAAGAGACAACCTTTTTTGTTCATATTTACAAACTTGCTGTTTAAAAATGGGTTTTATAGATAAACTGGCTTTGAGTTACTGGAGGTTTCTTCCTGTTAAAAGGGAGTTTTTCCTCTCTACTGTCGCTAACATACATACTTGGTGTGAGGGATTGCTGTTGAATTAATGATTCAATGCAATCAGCTGGTTTCCCTTAGATAGAAAACTTTTAACTAATCTGACTGTGTGATTTGATTGAACTGTTGATTGTAAAGTGCCTTGAGATGATATGTGTATAGAATTGACGCCATATAAATAAACTGAATGTAATTGAATTGAGTTTCATGAGAATGTTGAAGTTGTTTTTATCCTCATAGCAACTTGCCTTTGGTCAATAGGACAGGGTAAAGATTTAGACATAATGGCAGAAAACAGCCATGGAAATAGTTTGTTTCTTTATGGCAGGGTTGTGGGTGGTGTCGTCTTTGTGTGGTTGAACCAGTAGGATCAACTCTCTTATAAACACACTGATTGTGTCCTGAGAGTCTATTGCATTCATTTCTTGTCTTTCCATCCATCTGTTGTAACTTTAAATGCAAATGATGTTAGAGCTAAATTCTGACACTTTTTTTTTACTTTTTTTTAAACAGTGAAAAGATAACTCATTATCTTCTGGGGTTTGATAGGGTTTCACATCCTCTGACCTACTTCAGACACCGGGTGTTCAAGAACTGTTTTAAATGACCCCTTCAGCTGTGAATGGGTCTATAAAAGTTAACAAACCTCTCTGTTTAGATGATAACCAGTAAAAGCAATGCACGGCTTTGATTATTTACTCTCTGCCTGTTCCCATTCATTAAATCGTCACTATGAATGGTTTTAAGTCATTTCTTTGGTTAACTGAAGTCATTCACGTCTTCATTTTTTATTTTCAATTTACACAATCTGGGAAAAAGGAAAAAGAACATAAGGCAGAGTTTTGGTGTGTTTGTATTTCCAGCTCCATCTATGAAAGATTGTTGAAGAAGCTGTTTTTTAAATTGAAGCAATATATTTGCTTTCAACTCCAATGTGACTTGGAGTCTGGCTGTGTAGAATGCCAGACATAGTTTCCTCACTTGACTGACTAACACACCCTACGCATTGAACTCCTGTCCTAATTTTCTAAATGGTGTCAATGAAACGGAAAACCCATGTAAGAGTTAAGTTTTCTCTTTCTGTGTGTTTGTTTTATTTGATAAAAAACAATAAAGCTTTGTTAGTGTGCAACTTAAGGATATGTTTCTTCATTACTGACCATTTAGGAATGAAAAAAAAATCAACGAATCATCGATTTGAACCTTTTTCTTATCTAAACAAATCTGTAAGCGAACGACATAATTAAATAATATATTATTTATTTTTGTTAACTGTTTAGCCTAGACATATTGGTTTAAAAGACAATGACGAAGTCTGATTCCTCCCAAGTAAATATATGTTTACAAGATCAAAGCATTGCAACCTCAGATCTAGAAATTGGATTTTAATTTGTGAAAAACAAGTAACAGATATAAAACCAGATGTTATGAAAACTACATAAAAAGAAGCATGCATGATGCATTGTAGGGGAAATACATCTAACAGTTCACATGTTGAAATCATTTAAATATATTCTCTTACTGTCAAAATAAGAGCTCCAAAATATTTTCAGGGGATGGTGACACTTCTTGTTTTGATGTAGTTTCATAGTCATAAGACCTCTGAGTTTTTTCAAGGAAATTGTGCTTTGAAAGGTTAATTAAAGGTTAAAGGTTAATCGTGCCATGCTTTGGTGGCATATAAAACACGCATTATGTGAAGATACGCATTTTTGTAGAATAAATAAGATAAAAAATAAGCTTTGGGGGAAAAGGCAAGGCTGCCCCCCCATCAGTAGATAATGGGGGTAAAGGGTCTTCCCAAAGGACAGCGAACGGAGATAAATAGAGGTGGGGTTTAAACCGGTGACCCTCTGTTTGCAGGACAAACTCCTACGTCTTACGCAACAGTCACCATTTGTGTTTGTGAAAATCAGGGGATCAGGATTCTCGACAATCCAATGCTAGAAAATCTGTCCAGGTTCTAGGTCATGGTTGCTCCTTTTTAGATATGCAGATTTTCTTCCATGGCTCTGAGACCAAATATATCTGTATTTCTAAAAGCCACGAAATCTTTCTGAGGCAACATTGGTCAATATTTGCAGAGTGAGAAAGAGGTCTCTGCTCTCGGGCACTTCTGTCACTAAATATGTTTTCTATACTTTATTCTGAAACCGAATATAGAGTTGTCTTTTTTTTTTAATCAGCAACTAAATTAGCTCAGTTTTTATTGTTTTATTCAAAGGATATAATGGTGCCCAGACGCACCAGTCTGACTGAGATACACAGGCTGTGATTGCAGCCATGGGTGCACTACTAACCACTTGCCTGATAGGAGGATGGGATGGGGGTGCTAAGTAATAAATAATTGATAGTTTGTAAAAAAAAAAATACAATTTTTAAACAACATGCAGGGGTTAAAGTTGGCCAGAACATTCCAGTAAGGCGTACCAGTAAGATTTAAGGCTGTACACTGTTCCAGGATGATCTTCTATTGACATATTGGGCCAAAACCTTTGGTTCAATTAAATTTCAGATTATTTATATATTGGAAATTCACAACATATGTCATCTCAAGACTTTTTACAAACACAATTCAATTAGATCACAAAGTCAGATTAGTTCAAAGTTTTCTATCTTAGGAAAACCAGCTGATTGCATCGACACATTGACTCGACAGCAACCCCTCACACCAAGCATGTGTTCTGATACTTTAATATATTTATTATCCACCCCGGTAGGGATGGTAAATATGTTATTTACTCAAATATTTCTTGGACTGTCATTTATTGTTTATCAACAACTGCTGTGTGTTTGAACAATAACTGAAAGTGTGATTTGAGCTGGTTTCATGGTCAAACAGATAATTCTGCACATTTATAACTTCTGTTAAAAATATGAGTTTATTATCAAAAATCATTCAGCTCCAAGTCAAACATATTTCAGTTTAACACTCTTGCTAAAAACTAGTGAAACTCAGTTACTGTTCACAAAGAATAAGGAAAAACATGATTGAAACCATAATCAATGAGATGATGCAAAGATTTCACAGTTTAACGTGGATTTTATCTTTGAGAATCAAAGTTTATCTTGAAGAATTTGGGGGCTTTTGGCTAATTTAGAGCAATTGGGATGTTTTTAAACAAATTCAAGGCTAATGTATTAGGTGAATAAAACATTATTCTGCCAAATAATGTTTTATTAAACGATTTGCTTCATCAGACATCAATAACCGTCAGTTAATTGATTCTGAATCTTTTCTGAGTGAACTAGCAGTTAGCAGAAATAAGGATTCCACTGAATGACTTTTGGTCACAATTTAATAATCAAAATGTAATGAGAAAAGGGCAGAACGCATAAAACATTATGGATATCCAATATACAGCTTCAAAGTAACTTAACCACAGTTTTAAAACCACATGTTCATTTTATTATTTATTGTTTTTGTTGAACAATTAATAGAGAGAAGCTAAAAGCTCAAAATCTAAAATTTAAAAGTGTTAGTTTCATTTGTTATATGTATAGGTTATACTGGTATATATAAAAATATAATCATTTAGGATGTATTCAGGGTGTAGGAAAACAGTAGGAGGCAATTATAATTTTTAATATAGTACCAGCAGGAATATAGACCTACTTTTACCCCTGAAGACATGTGAGATTTATGTTTTGCAAATTCTTGCAAGATAAACTATCAGGCCTATTGAGCACGACTCCAGTCACTGTAGCATTGAAGTTGTAACACTCACCGGGTTTTAAAAATATCAAACATTTCTGAAAGTTGTTTTGCTATGAAGCCACATATTTAGCATGAAACGAGGTACAGAATACAACAAATATTAATGTGGTTTATCTGCCGACTTTTTATCCAAGCTTGTAGTAAATGATTTATGTAGGGAGGTGAAAGGGAAGGAGAGGAGGCGGCTTTCCTCTGTTTCTCTATTTGTCTGTGTTTTTCAGTCATTGGGACCATTCTTCATTTTTCTTATATTTCTCTGTCTTGCTCTCCTTTTCTGAAGCAGGAGAAACACAGACTTAATCCTGACTATTGGTCCTCCTGCGAGTCAGAGAGATAAATTAAACATCCCAGGAAAAAAATATTTAAAGGAACTTTTGGATTTTACCGTTATTCACCTATGGATTCGTATGCATTGGATTGTTTATTCTGTTTGCTCCCATCCTTTTTACTTTTCCTGCTGTGTTTAGGTCAGCACTGGCCTAGACTGTGTGGCTGGACAAGGCTGGCTGTCAGGGCTTTGGGCTGGAGACTGTGGGTCATTATCTGTCTAATCCTGCAGCTGCCTTTGCACAACGATAAAAGAACAAAGACTGAGGAGCTGGAATCACTCGGGACAGATAAATTGTCAGGTCAGGCCTCAGATGGACCCAAGCTTATCTGTAAACCCACTGCATTGGCCAGATATCTTCTGCAGCACTGTGGCTCTCTCACAAAGGCAAAACTGGCTGATTGGCCTCGGGGAGACCCCCACCTCCAGACTTTCTCCAGCCAAATATGTGGAGAACATGGAGAGGAAATACAGTTCACTAGAGACCATCTGTTACTAAAAGACGGGGGAATTGTAGCACTGGATTGGGCCATAGGGACGAGACTTATCGAGCCGACGGCGAAGAGGAGGTGGGAGGTGAAAAAAGAGCATCAATCAGTGAGGAAGACGCTCGGATGCTTCACCTCAACACCTCCTGTTCTCCTCCTCATCCCTCAGTTCTGGGGAGGGATGACCCCGCACCTACAGCGGTTCTGCCATCAGGCCATGCGGCAGGGTTTCTACGTGGTGGTATTTCATCATCGAGGCACAGCGGGGTCCCCGCTCACCACAGCCAGACTGAGCGAGTTTGGAGACCCAGGTGATCTGGAACAGGTACAATATAAAGAAGGAATAGCTGTCTAGTCCAACCGGTCTACCTTAGTTTTCAGTTATGGGTGAATCCTGTTTCACTCCAATTTATCTGCGTTCTGTGTTTTTCAGGATGTAGCCTAGAAAGGGCAACTGTTTAAGAAATCTACCCCTTTAAACTGCTACATTAGCAAATGTACTCTTTAAAAGAAACATTTCACTGTAATGAAACTAAAAATAACAAAACAAAACTCCAATCCTTGACACCTTTAGCCCATAGATGCTTCTCTGTGATGCTTTTCTCACAAGTAAACCATGTCTTCACCATGTCCGCGGGTGTGACAGAGGGCTGGTAATGAATTATTTTTGCATGTTGGTACCAGTGGTGTTCTGAGAAAAGTGCTTTCAATCATGGCCCCCTTTTACTGCAGCTATAAAGGAGCAGAATAATCTAGAGACCACATGGCCTCTATGAATAACAACTGCTAGCTGGAGTGAAGCTGCATTTGAAAATAGCAGGACTCCAGCTGAATGATTATTCATTCTATATAGAGGTTTAAATGTTAGATCTGATTATATAAAAGAAAATTATGCTAATAATAAAAGTAAATATCTATCTTTCAAATGTTTTGAAAAACATTTTAATCTGTCAAATGTTTTAATATGCTCTGATGCATCTGCAGACAGCCTGTTTGTTGAATAAGAATCTCCATCTGCTAAGAGCTTCACTTGCTACAATTAGGTGGCTGTGATTTGGAGTAGCTCTGTTAGTTTGAATCTGAAATCCTTTTTAAAGGAATTTTAGCTCCTCTGTTTCTCAATCAGTGTTTCTTTTTCCCTGATTTTTTAGCCTCTGATGTTGGATGCTGTGCAGCTGAAATATCTTTTTCCAATAGCTTTTTATTTGGGAGACATTATGATGCGTAAACATAATAACCACACCAAGTTTCTTTTTTTTTTTTTCAAACCCGGGAGGGTTATGGGTAATGTGAGATCTTTGGGAAATAAGTTAGAAGAACGTAAAACCCTATAAGGACCCATCCATAATATTGGAGATGAAAATCATGTGTTTTATTGAAATGGTTGTAGGATTATATCCACTGATTCCAGTTTCTCTCTCCTGGGCTTTGTGACAAAGGGCAGACAGAGATTTGATGGATGGAAACGCAAGGTGGGAGGTGGGTGACAAAATGTGTCATTCAGGACTGATACTGTGAGGCTTTGTCTCTGCAGCGTAGATATTTCACTCTCGGCAGTCATGCCTATTATTTACCAAGAGAGTTCACTAGTGTTGATTCGGCAGCTTTTTACATCTCTCCTATAGTGAGATATAGTGTCATCATAGTGTCATCAGTTACAACTGTCTCATTGCCACAACAATGAGAGGCCATGCCACAAGTAAAGGTGCATAAATTAACATGTATTAAAGGTAAAGCAACGAATAAAAAAACCTATGAGTAACTGATGTAGTGCAAAAAACAAAACACAAATTCAAATGTGCATAAAAAGGTGATAATGATGCCCAGCAGCAGCACAGAACAGCGAGATGCTTCCCCAGTAAACAACCCTGGATCACCAGTGATTTAAGGGAACTACTAAACAAAAAAGACATCATTGAAGAAGGGAATGGTTTGGGAGTATGCAAAGGGAATTTAAGGTCATAAAAGAAAGCAAGGAGGCATATAGGAAGAAGGTGGAAAGAAAGTCCCAGGAGAGATGAAGTTTTAATAGATGAAGAAGATCACAGGCTTCAAGGAGAGGGAGGATCAAATAGGTGGGTTTTAAAGTGTACCAAGTGGATAAAACCACTGGAGTATAGTAACAGAGCAGTGTCCTCTTTGTAAATAAAATGAATAAATCAAAAGTTTAATTTTTTTACAGTTGCAATGCCCCTCTTAAAAACTTGATAATGCTGAAGTAGTTTCACACCCCTACCTTAGAGTGACAGTGCTGTTCACAATGTTTGTATTTCAGGCAGTGACTTATGTCCGCAGTCGGCACCCGTCCTCTGTGCTGGTTGCAGTGAGCGAGGGATCAGGTTCTGGGGTCCTGTTGTCCTACTTGGGTGAGCGAGGTTCAAGTACCTGCCTAACAGCAGCTGCAGCCATTTCACCTGTGCTGCTGGGCCAACTGTGGTTTGAAGGTGTTATGCCGCCTATCTACCGCTGGGGGGTGATGTTTCACAGAAAAATGCAACTCATCAGGTGAGAGTAATGCGTTTACTGTTAGTCTGTTATGCTACCATATATGTGAAAAATTAGGTTAATAGTATAATTATAGATTATTATTATTTTCTCAATCCACTTATTAGATATGCAAGTTCCCTTCGAGGATCACTGGAGGTGGATCGTGCTCTAAGCTCCTCCGGCCTCAGAGAATTTGAAGAAGCTCTTTTCTGCTCTCTGACTAAGAAAGATTCTCTATCCAATGAAAGAACTTTGAACTTTTCATATTCCTCCCTGAGGGCATTTTCACCAACAGCGGCCTGGGCTCTGGGTGAAAGAGCTAACCCAGCCCAAGACTGGGAGAACTACTGGGGGAGGAACGAACCTCTGAGGGATGCAGATGAGGTTTCAGTCCCAGTGCTCTGCATCTGCAGCTCTGATGACCCTCTCCTTCCACCAGCCTCCATGCTTCCCCTTTCTCTTTTCCAGAGCAATCCTTACTTTTTGCTGGCATTAACAGACAGAGGAGGGCACTGCGGGTTCACCCTGGAGGACAGACAGCACATAGATGATGGAAAACCAAGAAATGAAGAGGAGGAGGAAAGTAGCTGGAGTCACACTGCAGTTTTGGAGTACTTTAAAGTGGTTCCTGACTTCCTGAAAGAGGCAGAGAGAGACTGGAAAAGCTGGGAAGGCCAACAAGAATGGAACAGTCTCAAAGGTCAGAAGAGCAGGGTGAACGTTACGGTCCTGCCTCGTCGTCGGAGAGGGGCCATGATGAAAAGGTCAAGAACCCAGCCAGCTGAACAGAGCGGGCTGGATGATCTAGATGCAGACCCCTTTACTTGGAAGAGGTCTTATACCCGTTAAAACCAACATTTTCAGAGACGTATCAGTCTTGTGTAATATATTGATTTTCTTTTTTTTGTTACAGTGACTTTAAACAAAGACCTTCAAGCATAGCTTAGTTTTAGTTGGTGGAAACTGTGTAAATAAGGATATGAAGTTATTAAAAAAACAGCACAACCTGCAAAGGTTAGTCCAGGGGTATGTTTACCTTTGTGTCTCACCGCCTCTGGTTTGTAAGCCTGACATTTGGAAACTGAAATGCAGCAATGCTTATCAGGTCTGGGGGCTTGCTTGTTTAATGCTGGCAGGTCTGTACTGCAGGGAGGCTTAAACTGCATACTTCTTACTGTGATTTTTGAATATGATATCTGAAGGACTTGGTCTACAAATATATTATAGAAATCTTGATGTTCCTTCACTATATCTGCATGATGCCGATTTTTTATTGGGTCTCATGGATTATGTTTAAGCTTCATTCACATCCTTTCCTAAGTTTTACGGATTAGATACCATCCAAGACCCTTTTCAATAAATAAAGATGTAAATAATCACATTGGATCTTAACATCTGACAGTGTGTCCAGTCCTGTGTACATTTGCTGTTTTTTACATTTACCATCAAATAAAGTTCTGTCTGTCGTATATCCAAAGACATCCCATCACCATTAGAACACCATCCCCAGAGTGAAACATGCCATGGACAACATCATGCTGAGGGGATGTTTTTTTTTTTTCAGCAGCAGGATAGAGAAATAGATACAAATCCAGAAAGATGGACGGTGCTAAATATATTCTTGAGCAAGATCTGCAAGTCTGACTGGGATCCAACGACTGCAAGACAAAGACCCGAAGTAGACTGCTAAAGAAACAATTAGTGGTTAAAAGGAAGTCAAAAAAATGTGTTTAAATGGCTTAGTCAAAGTCCATATATTCTCCAATTGAGAATACGTGCTTAGAGCCAAGGATAACTGTTCACAAGTAGAAAAAATAATAACTGATGGATCTAAAGTGATTTGCATTCTGGAAGAGGCAAAATCTCCGTTGAAGAGATGTGACAAGTTTAGAGATTTACTGTAATCCAAGCAAAACCTTCTTACTTAGGGGGTGAAGTTATTCACAGTGAAGGTATTTAGATGTTCATTTTATGAAAAGGTTTAGATTTTCTTTTACATGTTCTTTAAGTGTAATGGTCAAACTCTGTTTCAATTTCAGGTTTTGCAAAGCAGGACTTGAAAAATTCTTAGAGGTTTAAACAATTTTTCAGGCTGCAGGATGATAGTTTACATAAGACTTTTAATATTTTAGTCGAGGTTTATGTAAAGAAATGATTCCCATTAATGCAAAGACCTCACACAAAAACACAATACAACTGAGAAATATTAAAATTACTTTATTACAGGTGATTCTTTATCCAGTAGCCCTCTTCCAACAAAAAATAGTAATTACAAACAAAATATTACATTTATCCTCTAAACTTTGCATCTGAATTACTTTTTATACATTTTAAATCACTTTTCATCTGAAGGAATATCTATTCTCTTCTGCTATGGAACATTCAGCTGTTTTATTTTTTTTATTTGCACAAACTATACACTTTAATACAGTTTAATACAGATATCAGGACCAGGAAAAAAAAACAGAACAGCAAGATTCACCAAATATGACATAAAGGATTAAAGGAATACTGATAAACAGTCTGTACAGAGAAGTAACCTGGCCTTTCACCTACTTCAGCCGACAGCAGCCGCCCCCTTCAGAAGGAGGAAGGGGAGGGAGAAGGTGTCACAGTAGACTCGTAAAACTGGTCAGCTACTTGTGCAATCAGTGCAACCGATCCAGTTCAGAGCGCCAATGTCTAAAGCTAGACTCTGCCCCCACTGCTTTGCAGGAAAAAAAAAAAAATCTAGTAAATACATCTAAAACTCTGCAGCTTGTTTGGCCCTCTGCAGACAGCTTATGGAAAATAAAAACATTATTGTGGGCGTAGGACACTATAGAGACGAAAAGCAGAAGAATAAAGAATTAACAACTTCGTACTCGGGTTGTTTTCCTAAACAGAGAAACTAGCATGTTCAAGCAGATGGGGGTGAAACTGTTGCTTATTTTTAAAGGTAAATAATTCAAAAGTATAATAATGTTTTAAACAAGTAACCCTTGTGGCAATGCTTGAGTAAGGTCAGCGCTTCCCACAAGGCTTAAAGTAAACTATTCACAAATAAAATAAAACTCTCAGCCTTGTGCAACAATCTGGACATCAGGGTGTAGAGTGCATCGAGTTTTGTGGCTAAAACATTTCATTTTAAGGGTTTATTTTAGGATTTAGTCTACCTTGTATAACATTGTCAGTGTAACAGTCAAAACTAAAGGAGAAAAGAGTTGAAATCATGTGCAAATATACTCCTCGTACACTTTTAAACAATGTTGTCACTTCCTCAAGGCATTTTGACCTAAAGTTGTGTTTTCCATCACAACCAAAAAAACAAAAACAAAAAATGTAACAGCTGCAAACAGAAGAAGTAAAAACTTTTTAGCTACAGCAACGTTAAAGCCACAGCGTTGTGCCCTCATCGCAGGTTTCCTTTCGCTTTGATTTGTCGTTTAGTTGTCCGGACTGTACAATATTAACATGTTGACTGTACATTCCACCCGTGTAAAACGGGACATTTCACTATAAGACTTGGATCTCTCTAAAATGTTATTTTATAGATGTAGAAAACAGCATCCAGTTCAGTTAATTTTTTTTTTTTCATCTCTGGGGTCATTTCCCTGCGGATTAGCAAGGGGACACGGGGAGGATAGAAAGCGAAGGACGCAGGGAGATGGGCAGTCAGCTCGGAAGGTGAGACAGAGCGGGGTGTCACACTGGGGGGGGGGGTTTCGCAGGGGGCACGGCAGCGGAGATCCCAGCATCACCACCCATAGATCTGCTGAAACGTTCAGCAGTCACCAACCGGCAACCGAGCTGTTCATTGGTTCTCATCTTTAAGGGCCTTTATTACATTTTAAATCAACATTTACATCTCCTATAACAACAGATCTGTGTGATGTCCCCCCCCTAGAAAAATTCAAACGTACACACTTTCTCTGTACATGCATCCATCGGTCGAGTCTACGTGCTGCTTTGACTGTGGAGTGAAAACTACCATGTGTGCATGGAAATGAAATCACATCTAACCTTCAGGCTGGCCTTGGCCAAAGTGCGACTTTCAAGCTTTACTGCATTGTTTGGGACACTGTAGAGCTACTGCTAATAGGTGAAGTGATCACCGGTTTATATTCAAGTTGTGGTTAAGAACTGCTGAAAACCCATCCTTTCCATGGAGGATTAATGTGGCAGCATCCCTTAAAGTGAGACTGCATGGGAAAAGGTCTGTGGAAACCCAAGAGCTGAGCCGATACCGTCTACTGTTACTGCTTGGCTGCATGGATTCAACCGACCGAGCCACTCTGGCACACGCCAACAAACATCCATTCTTATTCCAGTCATTAACTGCAGTACGAAAGGAAACCAGGCTGTCAAAAATACATTATTTGGCATAGAAGTGAAGGAACCGAAGCAAAAGGTAGACAAATTACTGGACAGTCATCTGGTGATTTAGACTGCAGCAACACAAAGATCTTTGGTAAGTGCTGCTTTGCATTGTTTTACACTCAGCTTTTGCAACTTCTATTATTTGTTTAAACTAAGGAGAGGGCATATTGACCTAAAGCCAACTTATAACAGGAAGCTGGAATGCAACAGGAAGGTTGCTCTGTTCTTCAGAGCTCAGGCTCACTGCCTCAGTATGTCCTGAAACATCCAAGACTTTGAAATGTCTTTGTGATCTCAGAGTTATGGTAAGACCTTCAATCTCTGGCGAAACACACAGTTAAGCTAACACTGATATTCAACTATTTCTATTGTTACAGAGTAAAACCCTGTTTTCTGAATATAAACTATTTTGACACATTTTCCAAGTCAAAATCCCAAACTTCTCCAAACTCAAAGGTTTTCTAGGCAGTTAAGCACAAAGTGTCTTAAAAAAAAATGAACTAGTGAGATTTTCTTTTCTGTGTTTTGTAAAGATTTTGGAAAAGTAAGATATTGTTGAATTGTGACTCCTGAGTATAATAAACTAAACCTTTTATTTTTGTGGCGTCTTGAAGAATTTATTTGAACTGTGCTTCAAATTTATTAAGTTTAAATCAGCAAACTGTTAACTAACATGACAGTTTTTGACATTTCAAAGTGAATATTAGTGCTGCATCTTTCATCTAAACCCATTTCTAAAATCATGGGTTCAGTTTTAAATAATGGCCTACAAACATCTGCAACACAACAACCCCAAAAAACTTTTGTTTCTTTAATATAAATGCATTTAGAAAAGAAATAAGGTGATTATTTTCATTATGACAATCAATCAATCAATGAAACTGAATTAAAATAAACAAAGTTTGACTTGTCAATTGAATGATGATGGATGTAGATGAAATATAAATCAACTTAAGTTTTCTTGAAAAGTTTAAATGCTTTTTTGTAGATAACAGGATGTAAAGTCTAAAAAAATAATAAAAATCTGTTTTCTTCTTACATATTACTTTGAACCTGGAAAATAATCAAATTAAATTCTAAATGACGTCTGATAAAATGACCTCTTGATGTTTTCAGTAACTTCCTTTTCTCTCTCTTTTAAATCTTTTCTCTGTCGACTCTTAATGTTTTACTAACATTTCCTTCAGAGCGGATGAAAGATTTCTGTCTGGTTTTGAGTGTTTCGATGGCATCTCACAGGATTAATGGAGTTTATGTTACAGCCGAAATGATTTTTTTCTCTTGACACAATCTGTTGTGTAAACATCTGACTCAACCAACTTTAAATCCTAGAACGAACTGAAAACCATCCACTCTAGTTAACCTCCATGTTAATATAGCATCACGGGTTGAATGGCAGCAGAGACTGACTGACAACGACCACCGAAACTCAGGCTGCTCTGGCACACTGTAAACAGCATTAATAGGTGCTGTTAATGTGGATTCAGCTCGTGGGTTTCCACAGACGGTGCCGTCTCACCAGTCTACCGTGCCATGTGCATTATGGGAAACGATGTGTGCTGTGCATTTAGTGTGTTTTAATTTACAGCGATTGTATTTCTGGAGAGATTGTTTTTCCTTAGGTGTATGAGAGGTGGGAACCGTTGGAGATCTGAGAGGTGATGCTGGCGCTCCTGCTCATGCCCTGCTCACTCCTCCCCCCCGATGACGTCCTCCTCATAGCCTGTGGGCTGTTCCTCACCCCTCCTGCACCTCCCTGACTACTTCTCTGACTGCCTCCTCCGGGATGGTGAAGACTCCAGGGTGGCGGGCCGCCTGCAAGCATAGGGTGACCCCAGGGCTGCTGCGAACTGGAGCCCCCCTGGTGATGACCGTGATGGCTGCCGCCTCCGCCGCTTCCTGGCCACTGGCTTCCCCCCTGACCTCCTCCGCCACCTCCTCCCCCCCAGCCTCCTTGGGAATCCGGAGCCAGGTTGGTGATCACCATGTTGCTGAAGCCCAGCCGCAGCGATTCCGAGTCGAAAGCCTCAATCTCCCGAGCCTGGCGCTCCAGCAGGGAGCGGATCCGCTCCAAACGCTCGTTCTGGAGGGAAAGCATTTCCTCCTCAATCTGATTTAAAAAGAACGATGACAAACCAGTTTAAAAGTGAATAAATGGTCCTGCAAGGTCAAGGGTCGTTTTAACATAACTTAAAATAAAGTTATTTAGATATTCATAAATAAAAAAAGAATAAAACAATACTTGATTTTAAAATGTTAACATTCCCTATAAACAGAGCCAAAGTTGTTTTTTTTTATTTTTGACACATTTTTATCTTTTGATTCCCAACACTTTTAAACACAATGGTAACGTTCCTATCAGTGTGGATCTCCACTGGTTGTCTGACCACCCAGATAACGTTAGACCCACGCAGAAGCCGGCTCACCTTCTGCTCCAGCAGAGCCCTCCTCAGGGACACCCTCTGCTCCAGGTCCCTCCTCTCCTTGTCGTGCTGTGCGTCTGTTTGCATCTTGATCTTACTCTGGTAGGCGTTGAGCAGCTCCAGCTCCTGCTGCAGCTGCATCCTCAGAACCTGACACTCGCCCTCCTGAGCCTCATCTAACCGTAGCTGGGGGTGGATGATTCAGACAGAGAAAAAGGAACTATTTGCTAAAATGCCAATAAAGCTCACGATAAATGAGCAACAGATGGATGAGGGGAAAAAAAAGACCCTTAGGAGTTTGAAGATATTTTTGTGTAAATAAAACAATTACCGCCTGTGTGGAGAGCATCTCATTGATGGAGTGGTCGTACTGCTCGGCCAGGATGGCCAGTTTCCTGGTCTGTTCCTCCTTCAGCCTCTTGAGAACGGCCTTATGCTCAGATTTCGGGGTGGTCTCCAGCAGGTGGTTCCTGAGTGCTTTATACTGCCGTGTCTGTGTCTTACACGTCTCCTGCAGCTGCTTCTTAATCTGAAGCTCCTTGGACTAAAAGATGTAAAAGAATCAAGAGAAGGTTTTGAGTTTTACGTTGGTGGTTGGTCTACAGGTCCAGATCTGCACTGATCGTTGTACCTTCAAGCTTTTGGGCTGCTGTCGAACCTCCATGACATGCTTGCGTCTCAGTTCCCTCTCCCTCCTCTTGTTGTACTCCAGCTGGTTGGTGAGCTCAGTCTGGTGCTGGGTACGAATCAGGTCAGCGCGGGCCCTCTGGATGGTCGCCAGATGCCTGAACTCCAGCTCCTGCATGGACTCGTGGTGCCTGAGCAGCATCGCATGTTCCAGATCCTTCTGTGTTTGCCGCTTGTTCAACTCCTTGAAAACATTGTAAAAGTTTTTTGTTCAAATAAAGAAATAAGGTATAAAAAGACAGTCTGGCCAAGAAGCGTTTGTGCTCATGCACCTCTCTTGCTAAATCCTGCTCCACGTTGTGTCTGGCAATTAGGATCCTGCGTTTGAACCGCCGACACTCCAGCTCCAGGTACTGCCTCTGTCTCCTCAGCAGGTTGGCCTCCTCTTCTGCCTGAAAATAGAAAAACAGGGACGAAAAAATAGGAGTACCACTCCCACCAACTAATACCTTTAAGAACTTTGCAAATTATATTTTGTCAATAGGATTCCTTGTCCTTTATATTATGAAAAAAACAAACACATAGACCTCATATTGATTACCATGTGTCTTTTTTAAAGCATTTACCTGGAAGTGCTGAATGTTTTCTTTCTGCTTGGACAGCCACTCCTGCTTCTCCTTTTTGGGAGTTGACTGGTTCTCGCTCAGTTCCTGCCATATAAACGTCATTAGTTTTTGTTACATTAACAATAAAAATAGATTTTATGTCTTCGGATATGGATTCTGTGGACTGGTTAAAGGTAACATCTATAGTTTCAGGGTTACCTCTTTTAGCTGCTCCTTGCGTAGTTTGTATTCCCGCTTCTGTGATTCCAAAAAGCTGCTGAGCTCCTTCTTCTGCTGAACCTGGATGTGCTGCTGAAATTTCTTCTCGTCATTGGCAAACGTCTTAAGCTAAAAACGCATAAATACATGAATAAATATGATGGAAACGACATTCCACATGAATATTTTAGATTCTGTTCACATGATTAGCCTGAAAGTGGTTAACCAGTCAGAGAGCATACATCTTTCTCTAATGCTGCTTGGTGTTTTTTGAGCAGCTTCTCCATCTCCTGAGTGAAATTGTTTCTCAGACTCTCCAGCTCTTTGTCCAGCCTCAGCCGATGCTCATCCATCTCTCCTTTCAGCTTGTTCTCCAGGGCCATCAGGTGCTTCTGATGCTGCCGCCTCATGCGCTTGTACCCTGACATCTGCTCCCTCAGCTCAGAGTCCTGCTCATGCTCTTGCATCTCACGCGTCACCTGTGGGGATTCATGAGAATGACGGGAAGGTCCTCAAGGTCGATATGAGAGGGAAAATAAAAAAAGAAGGTGGTCTTACAAGGGATGCTGTGCGGATTGTAGCGAAGTGCTCTCTGTTGCGGTAGTGCTTCCTTTGGGCCTGAGCTGGAGCGGGCTGTGGCTCAGTAGGTTCCCCGCTTGCTGCCTGCTCACCAGAGAGATTCTCCTCTTCTTCCTGAGAGGAAAGGAAAACAATTCATCATATTAGTTAGAAACCATTAAGAATCCAGCAGGAAGCAGTGCACAAAATATTAAATATGATGAATTAAGATGAATTTTATTTATGAGAAAATTGTTGCCACTGAGATAAATTAAGATAAGTGCGCCCTCTAGTGGCTTTTCAAAGTAATTTTCCAGTAGTGTCATGTAACAGATAACAGTGTGAATTAAAGGTAATAAATAATCTGTCTGCATTGGTCTGTTGAAGTTTATATATGTCTGAAAATAAAAGATACCAGTAGGTGGCGCTATTTGAGGATCTTTTCAGAGTTTAGACAAATTAGACTTTTATCTTTCAAAGTGTGAAATCATCCAGTTTAAAATAGTGTAACCCACATATTAATTTCTTAAACGATTTTTTTATTTAAATAATACTGTCTGATTTTTTTTAGAACATTCATTAAAGGTTTGGGACATTTTCTTTTTTCATACCAGGTTATCAGTGAGTTTCAAAATGACTTTCATCATTATTTTTAGTCTCAAGTTTTCAGCTCTAACATCAAAATAATGTGTGAA
>JAUZNJ010047065.1:27977-60216 GCA_034780135.1 Jordanella pulchra
AAATAATGTGTGAACAGAATTGATTAAGGAAGTGGAGAATATATGATTTTACTTGTATTTATTCTTGGAAATGTCACTTTTTTAACCGAAGCCCAAACAAAATATTTAAAAAATATATATAAATTACTAATGATTTTTAATTCAAAACTGATCTCAGCTTTACTTTTAACCGGGCCCTCCATTATGGATTGTATTTTAGTGTTACATAAACAAATATTTCTTTTTTAAAAATGTTTTTCTTTCTTTTAATCACTACATGATATTAATCATTACGTTTAGGGTTTGCATAAACCTGCTGTTGTTTTCAGTTTATTTTGTGCAGACAAAAAGGCTCACAGCAGCAACACCTATTAACACTTTAAAACCTCATCAATTCACACAATCTGATTGTGTCTAGATCTGGTTTAAAACATACAAAGTAAAACATGTTTATATGACTGAGGTAGACAGGTTGATTGCACTAGTAAAATTGTTGACTCCAGTCCTCACTTTATCACACCAACAGATAATTTTGCCAACTTTCCCCCTCCTATTGCCGTAGACTGATGCCAAACATTTCTGGATGGAAATTCAGAGCAAAATCAAGCAAAAAACTGTTGCTATTTTTAAAGAGGTTAAAGAGGGTCTCATCCAGGACTCCAACTGTCTTCACAAACAACTCCCTGGTGAAAGAAAGCATCTAAACACCATGACGTTGTCTCTGTCCTTTTTGCTCCTTGGAATTCTTGATGAAACTTGTTCCCTAATGATTTTAAAATGCAGCTTAAGATTAAACTACATACTAATTAGTAGAAATGGCCATTGATTTTGGTACTTTTATAGGTACCAACCAAACTCCATCAGTACTACAAAGAAACCTGTTGGAGTAAAATCAAGGTACCATTTTTGGGGACCTAAATGCATCACTGTGACACAGAGAGAGGAAGAGTGGGTGATTTTCCATGCCAGACCAGAACGCAGCACTGCATGCACAAGGATGGGATGCCGTCAGAAGCTGCTAGAAAAAAAAAAAAACCTAGCATGGCTGATAGGTGTGGGCTCCTAAAAAAAGAGGCAAACTCCACTTTTCAAAATACGATGCAGAAATTCGCTCTCTGGAGTATTTGTGATGCAAAGTTGAAGGTAACCCATGGAAACACTTCTGCAACTCCTGCACTTGGCAGCCTGCATCAGCTGCGACCTGACAATCCTCCAATACATATCAATTCCCAGTTAGCACGCATCAGTACCATATCCGTATAAATGTGACTGGTATCCATCTCTAATAGTTTGGTGACTTTAAAGGCGTTTGGTTTATTTTATTTATTTATCTTTTTTTAGCTTGGAGTATTCAATTCAAAAGGGGACTTAACAGAGATGTCAATGACACTTCCTAGCTTTTAGTTACTAAAGAAGAAATGCTTTAGTTCTGATTTATCCCATCAAATCTCTTCCAAAACACTTTTAATAAACATGACAAAATTTAAGGACAAATAAGAATAAATCAAGCTACTTTATCAAGGCGCTGTACAGAAATGAATTCTTAGTTTCTTAAATGTGAAGCTTGCATAGCTGCATGACACCATAAAGCATTCACTGAAACAATGGCTCTGGTTTGTTGGCATCAGCTTGCTTGAAAGAGCAGGACAGGCCATGAGTGGGAGGACGTTACCGAAGCATTAGCTTCTCACAACAGTACAGATAATGTAGGCTATACTGAAGAATGAGGCACAAAGAGAAAAACATTTCACTTTGGATTCAGTGTACAAATTATTAATGGAACCAAAAGGCTTTGAGGCTGATCTGAACACTTTTCATACATCGTTATGTTCCAATAGCAGCCATTTCATTTCAAACTAATCAGGTTTTTTACGGCTCAAAGGTGCAGATTAACTCATTGAAATGTTTTATTTTAAAATCTGTAAGAAATGAAAACAAATATATATAAAAAAAAACAATATATAATATATTATAATACAATAAAATATGATTCCCTCTACTTTTTTGATTGAAATTATAAATCAATATATTATATAATACAATTATTTCAATTTTTTGAATATGTTTGTTTTTTAACTGAAAAGCCTCATAAAATGACCAAAGCCATTATTCTAAGAGTTTCCACATAATAAATAATATCTTCAGCTTTATGGCTGTAGCTCCTTTTAGACACAGATTGCAGAGCTCCAATATGCTACAGGTACAGGGACAGATGAGGATAGGAGGTTAAGAAAGAAAATTTGCCTTTACCCGAAATAATATCCTCATCAGAATATTTCACAAAAATACCACAATATCAAGTGTTGAAAAAGTGTTAAATAGTAAAAATATAATGCATAGTTTTTAAGATGTTTCACACACCATCTGAATATTGTCTCATTTTTGTAATCAGTCCTCTTTACTCCTATAAATTAAAAATTTTACCTAAATACTGTCAAAGGTCACCTGATTAGTAAATGGAGTCATTTGTGTGTTACTTTAATCTTTGTAAAGCAGCAACTGTGATATTTATGAAGGCCTCAGAGGTCTGTTAGAGATCAACAGTGAACTAACAGTTTAAGCCCGGAGGGGTTTGGGAGCGATTTCTGCCTGCAAATTCATTGGAGACACAGTCAACGTGCTGACGAAGGCTCCTCTGGTCAGATAAGACTAGAAACTGAATACTTCTGGAAAAATAAAGCCAAACATCATCTTCAGTAAGCCGCCTCCACAGAGAAAGATGATGGAGGAAGCATCATGCTGTGGGGATCATTTTCTTCAGCAGGAAAAGTGAAGCTGATCAAAGTGAATGAGGAGACAGATGGAGCTACAAATGAAGAAATGGCAGAAAAAAAAACCCTGAAAAGGCTCCAAAGGACTGGAGACGGGTCGTTCACTTTCCAGCAGAACATAGAGCTTATCGCTCAGTCACAGCTATAAAGCAAAGGTTTAGATCATATTCTTATGATGTTCCTGCTAAAGTTTGGACTTAAATGTAACCAACTTCCCATATACTGCTTCAGTTCTTTATCCTTTAGAGTTTGTTTAGTAAATCATGAATTCCTTTATTAAATTTTCCTAACTGCAAACCCTGGAGATTAGCAGATTATTGTTTCATTTTAACCCCCATATTAAAAAGTGAGAGAACCTTTTAAAATAAGTACAAAGATGAGCTGATGACACTGACGCTGTATCTTAGTGTGACTCCACCCACCGGTTTGACATGTATCACTGAGCTGTTTGACATGACCGTGTGGTCTCCCTCCATTAAGTCCAGCTCACTGCGGCTGTCCTGGGCAGCTTCGTTCAGGCTGTTGACAGAGCTGCTCTGGGAGCTGGCACTGATGGACATGCTGGGGATGGACTGATTGCTGCCCACGCTGTTCACCGTTCCTGTACGACCTCCGCCTAACTCCAGGTCCTAGAGCAGAGCGGAGAGAGCACACGAAGAGACAGCAAGGGGGAGAGCGAGAGAGAGAGGACAAAGAAAGACCGAGAGATACAGAGAACAAAGAGGGAAAGACATGCACACAAACCGGTATATGCTTAATCACTGGCTCTAAATGAAGAGGCAACTAGTGGCTGGTAAATGAAGTATCCACAGACCTCCTCTCCATCCTGGGTTTCTGTGGTCGGCCCGTTGTGAGCCTCTTGAAGGAGTATCTTCTTCATCTTACGGTACTGCAAGTTGTCTAGCTCTCGCACCGCATCCTTGGTTCTCTGAATGAGATCCATCAACACCGAATCAGGACGTTCACGCTGCAGAAACGCATGCTGGAAGGCAAGAAATACAAAAAAAATAAATCAATAAACACCAAAAACTAAACCAACCTCAACAGATAAAAAAAAAAATCCCTGCTACATCAGTTGAATGTGCAGACAATCACTAGCCATAGCCCAAGCCCAAGATAAAACATGTCCTCAGACAGGTTTACAGTGTTTTAAAGCAGCAAGAGAAAGCAAGACTTTCAACAGATAGCAAGAAGGCTGAGTGGATGCAGCAAAGATTGGTTTTTAATCTTTCTGAGCACCGTCTGGAAGTCAAGGGAATGTGCATGATAATCATTTGCTCTAACTGAAGCAGTTGGAGGAACTCTAACTGCTACAACTCCCTGTTACATATCATGATTTATTCCAACAAGCCATGCTTATGGTACTGTTTGCTAATGTAAGACGCTAAACCATGTTTAAATGCTAATCATTTAATCTCTTTTTTTTAAAGGAAAATCTAATTTTCCAGTGACATCCATAACTCAGACCTGATTTCACCTCAGCTTCTGATAAAAGTTATAAATGACCAATGGCAGACGGAGGGAAATGCTCGTAATACATTTTTCACATCTTCTGATAATAACTTTTTAAAAAGAAACTGGAAAAAAGTGCTGGCACCTTTAACTAAAACCTTATAGGGTATCATTTGACATTTTTAATCTTTTAGAAGTCACCAAATTTTATAAACAGTTTGTTATTTATGCATTCTTGCAGGAAAGGGCTTGACCAAGGTATTTTTCTTAATATGACAGTGAAGGCGATGCGGCACTAAAGCAGATAAACAATGTAAGCAGTGTGGAAGTTGATTCATGGTGTCAAAGGGTAAGGAAATATATTTATACTCTTCTGTGTACTGCTTTCTTTAAACAATTACCACACATGCTGTTTTGTTTGTAAATTTGAGGTGTTTGTGTGGGTGTCCAAGTCTACTTACACCCAGCATGTCATCAGAATGTGGCCTGTCTTGGGGATTTTTCTGAAGGCAAGAATCAATAAAGTTTCTAAAATAATCCGTCCTGAAATAAAAGTGAAAAGACATGAGGTCAAAACTAGAACATGAAAGAATTAACACTTTTTTTAATGACGATAATACAGAGTTAAGCAAAAGTGTTCTTGTGCTTTACATTCTCGATCCAATAGGTTTGGAACACTCCATGTAATTTTCTGCTTTACATTAAATGTAATAAAAAAAGACCGTTCCCACCATTCACTGGATTGCAGAGTGGGGCTCTCATTCTGCGCTATGTGGTATAAGGCACTCATTGCATTCATATTGAAGAGTGGAGGCTTCCTCTCAGCTAAAAAAAAAAACAAAAAACACAACAATTCAAAACTTAAATTACAGAATCAACAATATATTTACAAAATTAAAGTATTTAATTCCAGAAAGAATCATATTAAGATCTGAATTTACACTACAGGTCCTAAAATGTTGCCCCCAGAAAAAAGTACATTAACAATACCAAATAAAGTTACCTTACTTAAAGCTATATTTTCATTAAGTAGGTTTATTGGAGCCAATAGAAATATGCCTTTTTTTTTTAAACAGAAGAATTGGCTGCATCCATGCAGTGTAAGATGTATCCCTTGTGGCTCTACTGGAGTTATTCTACCAGCTGCTTTCTTTGGTCTCCTAACAAACCCAATTAATTCTCTATAGTTCAATGGACTTTGCTGCAAAATCAAGCAGATCAATAACATGGTGATTAAAACAGGTACTGTAACTTTAAGCCGCAGGAGATTCTAATTCCTGCATGAAAAGGAAATCTGCATCTCTCTAAGCTTTCAGCAGAGGGAAGCACACAGTGCTTTGTCATATTGACATACTAGACCCTCTGGTCTTTAAACCTTTTTCAAACATTCATTTTTCTTGCACTCAAGTTTCTTAGCATCAATAATAATAATTCAACCAGGTTCTTCATCAATGGTTTCAGGCTTACCTGCTAATGGTGTCAAATCAATAATTTTCTTTATGAGTTTTTTTCTCTCTTTTTTTTTGCACCAAACAAAAACAATTTATCATTGTTTTCCTCAAATTTTCATGAGAAATAGTCTGTTTTTCCAAATAAAGTCAGTTTTGGCTTCTGTTCAGATGTAAGACATAACCGCCTATCTTGTCTGATCTATCAATTCAATTCAGTTCATTTATATAGCAACAATTCACAACACGTCATCTCAATGCATTTTACAAAGACAATTCAATCAAATCAAAGTCAGTTTAGTTCAAAGTTTTCTATCTAAGGAAAACCAGATGATTGCATTAAATTATTAATTCAACAGCAACCCCTCACACCGAGCATGCATGTTAGCGACAGTAGAGAGGAAAAACTCCCTTTTAACATGAAGGAACCTCCAGCAGAACCAGGCTTAGTGTGAGCGGCCATCTGTAAGATCTGTACTATCAGTAAAGATCAATATACCTAAAGAAATAAAAATGTTGTTAGCTCTCTAAGGCTTGGACCGCCAGCTCCACCGCAGCGTCTGGGATGTTATCATTCAGCCGACTCAGTTTTTACTTCTGTTCACATGTAAGACATAATCATCTATGTTGTGCAACGTAACCGGAATATTCCAAGATGGCTTCAGATGTTGGATTTGGTATGTTGCTCATACTGTATGTATTTGTATCACTTTTAGGTTCTGTACTGCTGTCAATGTTGAAGGAAGCAACTTCCAGGCAAACTTGACCATCAGAGCTGATTTGAAGTGGACAAACTTTTTCTCAATTGTTGCACTTATTTTCTGCACTTATTTTCTGTCCATTAATAGTTTAACAAAAAAAGTAAAGATACAATCCATCTGCAATGCGTTTATGGCCATGCCGTCCTTGGGATCCGCCCAACACATTGAGAACCTACCTAATTCTATACAGGTAATGCCCAACGACCAGACATCCACCTTCCCGTCATACTGGCCCTCATCCATAGCTAGAATCACCTCTGGGGCCATCCTGGGTAAAAGTACAAAACGGGTTTTAACAGTCAAATCAAAAGCATACTTTAACACAACAATTTTGTTGCTTGTTCTTTGTGTTAGAAAAATGTTACAAAACTCAGATGGAGGGTTGGAGCAAAAAAATATAAATAAAAACATTTTTTTTTTCTTCACTAGATGTAAGAAATGAAAGGAATATATCAAGTAATGTTTAAATTCGGGGTTTGAACTGCAGAGAAACAGGAGTGATTGATTTGAATACATCAGCTGGCAGCTCTTAGCAGCACATGAATATGCAAACAGAGGCAAAGTCTTTTTATAGTCAAATCGAAAGCTGTAAAGATTTCCAAGGAGACTTAAATCTATATGTTGTCCAAAGTGAAAATGAACTTTTGTTGCACGTTTACTGTTCTTACTTACCAATATGGCGTTCCCACAAAGGAATTGGCAGGTGAGGCAATTGAGGCAGAGCCAAAGTCTGCCAGTTTGACTTGGCCAGGTTCAGTCAGCAGGATGTTACCAGCTTTTACATCCCTTAAAAGACAAAAGAACCGAATGGATGGCAATCAGTGGTGTACTGCAGTGTCTGAAAACTCAAATTAGCTACATCATGTAAAATCTCTCACCTGTGAATCATATTGTGGGAGTGAAGGTATGCCAGCCCCTGCAGAGCACCGTGCGTAATGGCAGCAATCTCAACTTCTTGTAAAGGTTTTTTATGGACTGTTGGATGACATAAGTGGAGAAAGGTAGTAAACTTTACTATCTAATCACAGCAAACAAAGAGTCAAAGGTCTTTTTTTATAAGATACTCTGCTCTTTTTTTTAGCTCACCTTCAAGCAAGTCAGAGGCTGAGCCAAGGCAATACTCCATCACCAACTAGAAACAAGCATCAATATTAAAAAACAACTACAGATAGACCTCTAAATAATTATTTACGTAAAAAAATTGTATTGTAATAAAATACAGGAGATCAAAATGAACGACTTACCCATGCTGTGTGCTCACGGAGGTAACATCCTTTATATTCTATGCTGTTAGGGTGTTGGATCCTCTGGAGAAACTTGACCTCTTTAATGATGTCCTGCCATTTCTGGATTAGAAAAGACAACAAGTTCAAGTCCTGTGACATTTATATTGGCTGCCTGCATCAAGATGATGGTAGGAGCAAGCCCAACCTCGCACATAGATATGGAAGATGGTTCCATTTACCTAAAAATTAACATGATCATAGCCAATATGAAACCATCTTTACAGTAAACTGTAAACAGAGGTAACAAATGGGTGATACTTCTGGAGCAGCATCTGGCAGGTAAGTATACTGTGATGCATCAAAAGGGTCTTTGGTGAAATAAATTTCAAATCAAAGTGATATTATACTTTCAACTGTGTGGAGTTTTTTTTTCTTTGGGATTCATAAAAAATTCTGCATTGAAATGGAGAATATGTTATTTCCTATAGTTAGGTCATTTAAATTTGTATCTGGAAATCTTTTTTTTTTAATCTGGACTCATATTGGGTTTTTTTCTTCATTGTATCAATCCTTAAACAAATGTAATACTTTCCCAGACTTACACATGCTTAACACATGCTAAATAATAACCTCCTGATGCTATTCCAAAACATTTGTGAAAGCTGACTCCATTGGTCCTTGAGTGCAGCCATTATTAACTGAACGATACCAATGATCGAACTGAAAGCTGCCGTCAGCCATTCTGCTGTTTTTCTGCTCTCACACGTTTGATGGACTTTGAAATCTGAACTAGAATTTCCCTTTGTATACATGTAGTTTATTTTTGAGAAAAACCAAGTTCCTGACATTCTAGCTTGTTTAGAAATATTCAGATTTTTGTGTGGAGAATGCAAAGATGTTGTAAAAAAAAAAAAAAGTGATAAAATTTAAAGTTTGCAACAATAAAAAAATGAGCAAACACAAAAAAACAAATCCATCTCACCTCATTAGACTGTTTGCCACTGTAAGACATCTTTTTAATTGCCACCACCTCGTTCGTTCGCACATCCCGTGCCTAAGAAAAACAAACCACCACTGTTGGTTCGCAATTCTATCAAAACATGCATTTACCTTTTAACTTTCTGTAGATCGATCTAAACAAGAAGGACTTTGTTTACAATAACAGCATATGGATCATTTAGAAAGTGCAGCCAGATGTAAAGAAGCAGGAAAGTTACAGTCAGTTGGTGCAATTAGACTGTAATGGAGGAAGGAAGTTCACTGAACAGGACACAGTTTAAACTGTAAGACTTGTCATTACTGTATAGAAACACACTATATGTTGCTTAAATGAGTGCCTAGCCTCATTGAGCCAGGTAAACCATCATTAAATGGCCATATTTGTCAACAGCTGACATCTACAGATAAACTGAAATATATTTGAAAGTGGTGCAAAAAGTATTTGTCCTTACAAAGTAGACGGCCCCAAAGCTTCCATGGCCAATTTCTCGGAGGTCAGAGAAAAGCTTCTCAGGGTCTTCCTTGAAAAACAGTTCGGCCACGTCCGGATCCTTAAGGCTCCCTGCCCTCCCAGACGATGGCATCCTGGCTTACGTAGTCCAGTATCGCCCGTACAGAGGGGATGGGACTATCTGGGCGCTGAGCTACACCAAAGCAGCTGAAGATTCATTTGCAGCAATGTGGGAGCCTGAGGAGGTCAACGCATGGGCACCTAGACAGAAAAAAGACAAAGAGAAGGATTGGGATGTGAGAAATGGCAAAGTGAGAAACATTCTCTGTCCACAGAAGGAAGGAAGTAAGAGAGATGAGTCAGTAAGCCAGCATTTGAACAGAAATTAAAAAAAAGAAAAAAGGTGTGATCCACACTGCGAATTGTTGAATAGAACATCTCTGCCTTTTAGGCTCGACGTTCCAGGTTATTACTTTACGTTTCTTCCAATTACCTACATAAGAAAATTCTCAATTGTGAGACAACATAGATAAAGTCCTGATTTATTTAAAAGAAGTTCTTCAAACAACCATTACAGAAAGATCAGAAGCTCTATGAATACAAAAAATGCTGGATATTATTTTTCCCTGGTTAAACCTCCAGCTTCTGCTAATAACACAACAAACTAACTACAGAGTCATCACTAGTGAATCTGTTTAGACTGAATCAGCAATTGCTGCAGATCTGCACTCCACAGGCGTGACTGAGGCAATGCAAATATCCCAGGTCAAGGATTGATTTAGTGTCCAAAACAAAGAGGTGGCCCGCAGTAAAGAGAGGCGAGCTGTACACTGATGATGAATAGGGATGTGGGTTGTTCTCTAAACTCCATTCAGCATTTTTGCTCAAGTTAATACATGAAGTCTATTGGATATTATTAATTATTGGGGACAGATTAAGCACGCTTTGTATGCCGACAACAGGACCATCCAAAGTCCAGCCTGTGGGCTGTTTGCAGCTCCCTTCATGACTTTCTGAGGCAGTGGAACAAAATTTAAAATGTTGCAAGCGATGGACGCCGATGTACAGCTTTTGTATTGTTTATTTTTAGGCTGAGCATTAGCTTTTGGACGAATCTATCGACCATCTACAATCAATTCAGCTCTTCAATTATCGTTTCAAAAAGAGACATTTTTCACTTTATCTTCTTGTCCTTAAGATGAAGCCGAAAAAAATAACTAAAAATAAAATGCTGTTGTTAATGGTACACACAAACACCTATCGGCTGCAGCTTTTTTTTTCAAGAGCCACCATACTGGAGCGATTTATCTGTGAAACAGAAGAAAGAACTGACCCAAAACACAGACTAGTTGTTTTTTTTTTTGTTGTTTGTTTGTTTTTTTTTTTTCAACAGCCAAACCAGAACCAGAGAGTCAGTTTTTCTCAATAAATGAATAACAATCAATTAAAATATAACGTAGTCAGAAAGACTGGAAAAGAGGCAACTTTTCCCACTGGATGAAAACATTGACATTTTTGACAATAAAACAAGCATGTTTACCTTGCTGTGTTTTAGCATTGTGCACAGGTGGTTAACAATATAACCAGCGGTGCAGAAGAAGCGCTCTAAAGGAATGAATACATGGTCCATCACCATTTGTTAGACTGACGGATTTCAATTACGTATCACCCATAATTATGGCGCTGGGATGATGCAAATTGTACTAAAAGATAAAAAACACGTATCTACTCAAATGTAGAATATCAAACAATTATCAGAAATGAAAATGTGTACGCTTAACAATCAATATCTGGAGAAAGACTTGTAAATTTCTCTTAATAAGGGAAAGAAAATGAATAATAGCAGCAATAAATCTTTCCAATTGTATAGCAGCTAAGGAAAAATCCTGTGCATGTTGCATGTAGCTGCCGATAGATCTTCACCAGGTGATGGAATTTAAGGTTGGTGCATAGATTGTGTTTCTGAGGGATACTGACACAACTGAACAACACATCTTAAAGGTGTCAGAGGGACAATACCTCAATTATTTTAGCTCACATTCCTGTTTCACCCATCCTTACTTTGCTCTGACTTTACTTCACTCCTGGGTTTGATGTTTATCAGATAAAAAGAACCACAAAAATCTGAGCATATTTACACAGAGAAAGATACAAATTAATGTAGAGAACAGCAGAGAAAGCAACTTAAACCTTTTTATTAAACTTGTAGGATGTTTAAAGGCACAAAATTTGCAAAGCAGTACAACTGTTTTTCTCCGCTCTCAATATATTCAGTGTCAACCACGGAGACGTGTGAAGAGGTAAAATCATCAATGACGCATCACAACATGGAGTAGACATGCTAACGTGAGCCTAGCATTTTAGCAAGCTACTGTGGACATCGTCGTCCATGAAAACAGAGTAGCTCAACCTTGTCAGTGTCACTCTTGAGTGAGAGACAATCATCAGAACGTCTACAGAAAAATTTGAACTTTTTTTTAAAAAATACATGACATTCTGTGAGACTCAAAGCTGACTGATGAACGACTGGGTTGCCTATAAAAAAATATCTCCATGGTGACTCGACATCTAGCAGTTAGACCAAAAAAAAAAATACTAAAAACTGTTCTCTAACCTTTAAGCAAGTTTCACATAAGTGAGAAGCATTTTACATAGATAGCACCAGATCAAAAATGATTTCCATTCCATAAATAGATCAAACCAAATGAAACATGTGATTAGCTGCTTTATTTCTGGTTCTGCAGCACTGTTAAAGTAGCCAGGTATACATACAGAATACATTCACCAGAACAACCTTCCAGAAGCTTCATTCTTCATTCTCCAGTTGTGTGCCTGTTTTTATTAAGGCCAAGAAAAGCCTTTAAAACACATTTTACAGTTGCATTCATTAAAAACAATTTACTTTGTTTTACAACTTTAAATATTCTAAATTTCCAACGTGGATGTTCAGCTATTCATGCCACCAGTTATTCTGTGCAGTAGTCCCACTACCTCCACCAACCCAGAGTCGTTAATTGCATTTGACTTCTCGGATTTCAAAGTGTGCTCCAGAGCATCATTTGATTATATCTAAACTTGTGCTGCCGAGCCAGCTGATCAACATTTTTCAGGAGCTCCATGGTCCACATAGCAAACACAACAGCATGATGTTGCTTTTCTCTTTTACCATAAAACTAAACCAATCAGTTTTCATTTCAACTGATACAGCTAAAAATATCCACATGCTGCTCTCCCAATAAGAACCATCAACAGACATGAAGGCTTCCTGCAAAGTTATCGAAACACTTTTTTCCAGATAAAACCTGACATCTAGGCTGCATACCTTTCACTCAGTAAGCAGAGGACATCATTAGTAACTCAAATGCACAGCATTTCCAGCATTTATCAATCAGACACAATCATATCGGTGCCAGAAATTTTAAAATATTATAATTCAGAACATCAGAATAAAGTTTCATTATTATAACATTTTTACAAGGACTGTGCTTCAAAAGGAACCAACACAATCCCTCTGAATACACCCGCTGCCAGCCTTAGCTTGTACACAGTTTTATCCATTAGAAGAGATTCCCAGAATCAACACTAACAAGATGCACTAAAGCACAAGAGGCACAGAAGGAACCTGTGGTCAAGTCAGAGATGTTAATATTAGACCTGTGGTTAAAAAAAACAACAAAATAAAAATAAAACATCCTAGTCAGTGAAGTCACCTTTCAGGAGCTATCTGCACGGTTACTAAAGAAAAGGGGAGTTTATTACTTTTAAGTTAGACATTTGACCCAAGCATCATTTTAACACATGAATTACTTTGTTTGAAATGCAAGATAACAAGTATTACAGGGTTTATTTAGCAGATAACCATTGTTGCTTCTCTTTTACACCTGACCAACTAATAATTTTCTTTTTTCATACTCTCTGACTGACAAGATTATATAAAGGAATTTACTATTCATTAAAAAAATATATATAAAAAACCCAAAACGGAATATAAAATAAAACGTGCTTATTTGATAGAGGTCCTGGTTGGGAATCTAACAGGACGTACTTTTTTTCTGTCCACAATTACGCATCATTAAGCATAATTGACATTTATATTTTTTTCTAAAGATGAACCAATCAATCAGCCAGAGATTTAAAATCAACATTTTTTATTGAATAGCTCTGATTGGTGGATCACATACTGAATAAACTGTTTTTTTTTTCTTTCATTTCTTAAGTCGCTGAAAAGAGAAAAAGTTTCTTATTCAGGCACATTATTTTGTCTTTTTTTTAGTTTTATACGTATCAACTTCTCTTGCACTTTTTAATGTGCAGCCATTTCCAGTGAAAGACTGTTATATCAGCAAGAAAAAGCCTGATAAGTCCATCTCTAATTTTTTACAAAAATCAAAAGTATGTGTATCAAAAAACATGCTGTGTGTTGGTGCTTTAAAATGTGATACTGGATTCACAGTTTCTAGATTTACTGCCTTTTATAAAAGAAAAACAAAATGACATCAGTATTTGACCAGATGGTCCCAGATTGAAATCAATAACGAAAACTGTCCAAACGCTTCATCCATCGGGGTCACGGTTGGGCCGGTGTCTATCTCCGGCAGACTTTGGGCGTAAGGCGGGGTACACCCAGGACAGGACGCCAGTCTGTCCCAGGACAACACATGAACACACAAGGACGCACAACCATCCACACACATCCTCACACCAAGGGACAATTGAGAGATGCCAATTTAACAGTCATGTTTTTGAACTGTGGGAGGAAGCCGGAGTACCCGGAGAGAACCCACGCATGCACGGGAAGAACATGCTAATCAACAACATTTCTTTTGAAATGCAGATCTGTAGAGCGGGGCGGCCGTATCAAACCTGACTGCAGCCCTGTAGGATGCTACGTCCTTTTTCAAATGATGCTTACTCTTCCAAATAAACATCCTAGTCTGTTAGTATTTTTGTTAAAGGGCAACATGAGGCAAATATGATAGATATATTTTAAGATTACACTCATATGGAGTAAAACAAAAATATATTACCTAACCAGCTCTTTCTTTCCATTTTTGTCAAACAGAACACTGAGCACAAAGTCACAAGACTCAAACTGGAAGATATGTGCCCGACTGCAGGATGTGCGTCTGTAATTACTCAGAGGAACAGTGCGTCCAAATAAAAATAACTGATTGTTTTTACTTTTTTTCCCTCCTTTTGCTTTTACACCACGAGGAAAATTATTTTCTTGATCCGGAATTGCCTTCCTTGTTAAATAATGAAGAAAAGTTCCGATGAAAAGGGAAAAGCTGCGGAACGGGAGGTGCAGCTCAGGGAATAAGTCAGAAAGACATACAGAGGTGGATAATAAGTAATCAAATATTATTATTGATCTCCTAAGAGAATTTCTGAAAGACTTTACATCATCAGCAGATTCTTAACAACCATTAAATCAACAGTTTGAATAAAATAAGCATTTTATATTTGTTGTAAAAAGCTCAGTATATAATACTGATAATCACAGCTATTTAACATATTCAATCAGCAACATTATTCCAACATTATTAAAACCTTGTATTTATGATCTAATCATATCCAAGTTTTCAGACATATTTACATTGATATTTTATTTTTCAAATATTAGCTTAATTCTAAACTAAACACAATGTTTAGGTGGGATATAAAGCATCACTTCCACAGATGAACAGAAGTTTAATGACCCTTTATAAAGATCTGTAAAAAGCCTTCAAATAAATTTCGCTTTTTAGTCATAATCTGACTTAGAATTGAAGAACACATTTCTGAATGCATGCAACTTTCTCAAAGGGAGAAAAGAAAAAAGAATTATAAACACAAAAAAAACTAGCCTTGTTTTATGTTACCCTTAATAGCCTCTTCAGAATAAATTAAACATTTTTATTTGAAGTGACAGAGAGACACATTTTCTCTCAATCATCGTGCAATAAGCTAAAGGAGCCACATTTTAATCTTCCCACCATAAACAGTAAGAAAATGTAGGGGAGGTAAACAAAAGCCCCCAGAGTTCACTGTTAGAAAACGGCAAAATTTGCATCTTTGCATAATAACAGGTGTTAACCCAAATAAACCAAACCAAGGATGGGGGGAATATATCAGAAATGTTCTCAGCATCACTCAAATCTGGTGGGAATTTAACACCAACTGTGAGCTTTGGTTAAATGAGACCAAGAAGCAGATTGATCCTCCGTCAGACTCCAGGTGGGTTTGGCATGAAGCAGGATGTGGAAGAGCACGACTTGCACACTATTAAAGACGATAGCTGTTAGAGTGATAGCTCTGTACTGTAGAGGCTATTGCTAGAAGTTTATAAAGCACTGATTCAGAGAGAAGTAGTTAAAAACACCTGGATCCGTGCGTTTCCACCCTGTGAAATATTACAAAGAAGACAAAGTTGGTTTTGATCCTTGCTAATATGACCATGGCTCTTAATGAAAAACATGAACCGACATTCTTAGGAAAGCAAGACATTTTTATGAATAACATCTAGTTTGATTACGTTTTATTTGATTCATACATATAAGCTATATTTACACACTCTTTTATATAGATGCTCAATGAATATCATCAGACATGTTCCTGAATGCTGCAATACTAAATAATTCAAAACAGAAATGCACTTAGGTTTGTACATGTTCCAACCGGAAGGAAATGAAACTGGTCTGGATCTTTGTTAAATATTTCTAAGCCTCTCAGTGTCAGATATTTTAATTCCTCTTAATAAACAGCAGATATCACATTAAATGATTTCCAATCCACTTAAAAACTTCAGTCAAATTCAGAGGGCATATTTAGCTGTTGTAAAATAAAAAGAAACATCAGACCCCCCCAGCAGAACTGGAATAAACAGAGTGATGGTGTAGGGTTACTTAGTGATCAGTCAGGGCGCTCCATAAAAGCAACACAGCATCATTACAGCTGTTTGTTCAAAGGAAACCTTCATTTCAGGACCTACGTAGGAGCTGTTATCCAAATGGCTTTTACATACAATACATCTCTATCCCAAGATGGAGGGTGGGGCATTCACGCTTTTGCTTTCCAGACTGATTACAGATTGTTAACTTGACTGAGGAGAGGAAGTCAAAATCTCCAGCACCCCCACCCCTAATTTCAACAGTGACACATCTCATTTCTGCTGCTACCGCGCCGATAATGATGGAAAAGAGGAATAAAATGACCAAACGCTACGAGGATTTAAGTCGCCGCAAAACAAAAAATGGGAAAAAGGCACAACTATCAAAAAAAGAATGAGATTTCCCAATAACTGGCCAAAAAAACCTCAACAGTTGAAATAAAAAAAGGCCCATTAACAGGATTCAACCATTATAAGCAGTTTATACATAACTATTGAATATGAAAACATTCATGGGATAGGTGTCCTATAATTTACAGTTCTTTTAAAGTAAAGGTGACAGAGTTACTGGACTTTTACAAGGCTGTAATGAGCATACATTAATTCAGTGCATCCCCTCCCCTACCTGTTGCTACACTCTCTTGCTCTGCCAGCTGAAACAGTTCCATGTAAAGCACTAGATTGGATCTCTGACATCTGGTATTAACTACGATATCCGATCCAGGTATCGAATTGGTGCATTAAATATAAGCCTCAAAGATGTGATCCTCACAGCATAATAACTGACTTAAAATACAAGAGTGTCACAGGTTAACATAAGAAAGTAGAGCAAAGAAACTTTACAGCAATTAAGGCCGTAATTATTTTTACTGCTTTGACATTGATTGTTACCATTTTATTAAGACTTCAGAATTTGGACTAATTGTCTTCCAGATGATTAATTTTTATCCACCCGGGCGCAGGGAACTATTCTGTAACAGACAAGCCCCCTATAGCTTGTCAAATGGTTTGATTTGATGCATTTTCTTTAACAGTGTTATATCTAGACCAGAGATTCCAAAGGTAGAGGTCAGGACCCCCCGTGGTAGTAACACACCGAGTGGAGAGTCGCCAGATGGTTTTCCCCAATCACTGTGATTCCTCAGATATATGGAATGTGGAAAAAATTAATAAAAACATACGCAAATGTGAATGGCTCTTGAAACGAGTAGATGGAAAATGTATTTATTTCTATATTGATCAAACAAATGATTCAAATATTAAATATACCATCAAGTCAATTATATATATATATATATTATTTAAATTATGAGCTGAATGAATAAATATATTTATTTAAAATGTATTTAAATAATTTTTTATATTATTACTTAACTTAAAGATGTAAATAAATTTAACGTAATTATATGTATTTATTTTAGGTGTTCTCCAGTCCATTTCTTTTGTTATTCTTGGAGTCACAGTGTGATATGTTTGGGAAGCCCTGCTCTAAATATAAGCTCTACTCTTGTCAGTACTTTGAATCTAATTCAAAGGATTTGAAACCACAGTTTTGATTTAAAAAAAAGTTGTTGAATTTTCTTATGCCTAATAAAACTGAATCGCTTAAATAAAAAAGCAGGGATCTTAATGGTTACTGGAACAGAAGGGCTGCATAAAAAACAAAAACATTACTATTAAATTATAACTGACAGACTGAAAAACACCTTTAACACAGGGAGTAGTCACAAAACACAACTGTAATAATAAAAAAGAAGAAAAAGACACAGCAGGGTAACAATAAAAATATCCTGTATCAACTTTATTAAGGAAAACAAAGATGCTTGTCCCGTTAAACAGACTACCAATGTGTCTCTCTATTATCTAAACTAAAAAAAGGGTAGGCTTTGTTCCAGAGCCTAATCCATTTTTCCTGGGATAAACATATTATTGGTCTGTATTTAGTACCTTCTGATACAAAGCTGACAAGTAAACAACAAAACTCAAATAGACTATAGTTTGCATAAGGATGCTTTGTACTCAGAGAAATCCCAGTGTTAGAATAAAAGAAATAGCACTAGGTCAGATCAACAGGAAACATTTCAAAATTAGCATAAAGACTGCATTAGAGATGTTTAAATGTGGGCTTTTTTACTGCAGTGTTTACTTGACTGGGTTTATATATCTATCCAGTGGACAAAAGGTGTGGGTGTTCAGGTACATGAAGTTATAGAGCTACTGATATAACATTTAAGCGGCCTCAATCCTCTGTACATATATCTAAAAGGTCTTATCATGCACCTATTGTTTTACCCAATTCTCCTTGTCTACTTCATCCACTTTGTCATGGATAACTTAAACGACAAGTCACAGACAAACCCAGCAGAAGGAGAGTCGATGTTAGGCAGTTACGCAACACACAAAGCTGAGGAATGCGACTCACGTCAGCGCATAAAAACAGCGATCAGCAGCCGATGGATCCGCTGCTAGTCTCTCTAACGATCGGGGCAGTGATTCGTTTTCCTCCACTGCTGCCCTGATTGTAAACACACACAGCTATGACATGCAATTTATGGGAAAGGAGGGGGCATATACATGAGAGGCAAGACCGATGTCACCGATTAATCGTTCGCAGTAATAGATGACTCATGTTATCCTTTAGCGGATAACTTTCTAAACAAAAACACATCCAAAGCCGAGCTTGGTTTGACGTTAGCGTAAAGCTACCCTGGACAAAAACAAAACCGAGGGAGTGGCAGGGCTTGCAACGATAGCTGCATAAAGCGGATTAGCGAACTAACCGCATCCAACTAACACGTATTTGATAAAGCGATCTGTTCCCATTATTTACATCTCCAATAAGCCCTTTAACCCTGCATGTTTAGATTAACTATGAATACGAAGGTTTAAATCAAAACCTACATTTATTTTTATTTTCACCCATTAACTCGTTGCTGTTCCCTTTCCAAGTGGAAAAAAAATCTGTCGAGGCGACAGAGCATCCAAGTTATGACAATAACTTTCTGTTAGCAGGCGGATAGCAGTAAATCTGGCTGGCTAGCTCGGATGCTAAGAGGGGTTGAAAAGAAAACAAGCTTTCAAAAACTGTTACCAACTAAGTCACCAAACCCTGATAGAAAGGTTAAACTCACCAAGAAACAGGAAAATCCACATGGGATGAGGTGATACGATGGAGAATAATCCAATCTCTGTACCCGCAGCAGCCCGAGGGGGCTAAAAATCACAGACAGCCAATGCAGTTCGGAGAAATCAAAGTGGGAAATTCGCCTGTTGTTCTAGATAGCGATGCTAAGCTGCTAACCAAAAATCACAACTGCCCTACCTCAAAAAACAGAGCAACCTAATTGGCTTCGAGTCTTTCCTAATTCTCCACATGAACGATATTCGTGCCTTATCGAGTGTGTTGACTGGCAGCGGGGATAACAATAATTTAAAGAAAAGCAAGGCTAGCTAAACTGTGAGTTGGCTAACGACAGCAGAGCCTTAACTGTAACTGGGAGCTGGCTGGAAGAAGGCGCTAGCGGCTAACGTCTGCCAGTAAAGTTTCTCTAAAAATGGCGGCGGTTAAAACCTCCTCCCTTTCACTTACAAGGAAAACATCTGATTATGAAACAAAAGAAAAAAACAGTATCGATGTAAATCATTTAACCTGGTCGTGAGCAGATCGTACAGCACTGTTTATATCCGGTGACTGACTGCAGCTTTCTCCCTGATCTCCCTGTTAAGGCGATGGTGTGACATCCAGTGGAGGCAAGCTGACGTGTGTGGCAGGGTGAGCCATACACATTATGCCTGTCAACACGATATTGGGTCTGAAGCATTTATAATTATAGAGGATAAACGGTTGCTGGACTTTTGCTGTGTTTCTCTCTATTCACTTACAACCCCTCTCCGAGCCCCTAACCTGATTAACCGTTTCAGCCTTAATCTGACTTCTATAAATAGACACTAGTAGACTGTAATACTGGATCATATCTTCCCTAAATTATAGATCATCAGATGTATCTAAGCACCAAAACGGTAAAAAAATAAAACAGCCTATTAGACAATAACGTGACTATTTTGAAAGACCTCTCAAAATAGAGATATCCTTATGATGAAATGTCGTAAAAAAACAAATGCAATCCTTATTAGCTTAGTATCTATGCAAATGTCTTGGATTTCTTTTTTTCCCCACCACTCTTGTATATAAAATAAATGCCATAATTCAATATTTTTACACGTCAGCTGACTCATAAACGTATAAAAACAATGACGGTTTGTTTTTTAAGCTACATTCCAAAGCAGGACTACATATGTAGCTGTAGTCAACAGTATGAGAAGATAGGGGAGACGGCAATGTGCATGGATAGAGAGGTTAAAGATGGACATTCCACAACAGGCTGCAGGCTGGAAGACCAATCAGCTTCCAGAAAAGGATTAGCGGGGCTTTGATTGGTTGCCTTGCATCCCTGTTGTCATGATGATGGGAATCAGGGCCTGCCTGTGTGGTCGGTCTGTATCCAGGCGTCTGATGCAGAAGGATGCTACTGCTTCAGCTGCAGAGGTACCCGTCCCTGACACCTCTATAGACACAACGCTTATAAAGCTTTAATGGATTGTAATACCCACATAAAAAAAATGTTAGATTGCAAAAGTACATGATTCACACTAGGTGGTAATCATAGTCATTTTTTTATTTCTATGAAAAATCAAGGAAAATCATTTGATGTCAAGCTGTTTTTTTCCCAAGAAAACTGGAACTATGTGTCACTTTTTAATAAATAGTATATTAAAGGTATTACCAGGTGTCATTGATAATGTTTTTATATTTAAATATATGATGCTTCCTCTTCACAATAATAGACCAGAAAGTTTGGAATTAAAAAACAGAGAAGGGGGTTTAGTTAAAATGGTGGTCTGGTCCGGACCACTGGTCCGTGGGTGTAATTAGTGGTCCCTGCCGCCTGATGGCGCCTGGCTCTCTGGTCGCTGTACTGGTCCTCGGTAAGGACCACGAGTCATGACTGGTCCTTCACCTTAAAGGCGTCTGCTTCACTGTTCCATGAGGCCGTCTGTACCACTGACCACAAAACTGAAAGTCAATTTCTACTCCATAATGTTTAACTAAGTTTGATATTTTTAAACACATTTATTTTTGCTCTTTTCTCATTCTGATTGTATTTTTGTTCATCCATTGGTTACCTGTTGTTCTTTGCAATTAATAAATAAATTAACATTAATGATGTGACAAGGGTGTGTTATGAGTGGACTAAATCCTAATTAATGATTGAATTGGCCAATAAATAGAGTGATTGTTGCCGAATGCGTATCACCAAAAGGTTTTTTTAATATTATTCTTCATGTCCTTTTTTTGGCATGCTGGTTAAGGTCTACCCAAAGAGCATGCTTATACATTGATTATGATTGTCCTTTTATAAGTAAGAAAGCAATCAACTAAATGTTCAAAAACATATTACGAAATTTTTCACCAGATTGTTTATTTTATTGGTCCAGTATTTTTGAAAACATAAATTGGAAGTTGACTTGGATGCTCTTTAAAAAATACCTAAGAAACAATAAAAATAAGAACAATTTCTTATAAAATTATTCATAATGTTTATCCTGTTAAAGCGTTTTTGATGAAGAGATATAAATGGAATTTGGATCCTATGTGTACTTTCTGTAAAAATATTGAAGAAAAGGTTGTTCATCTTTTTTGGAATTATAGTTATACCAAAAAATTCTGGAGAGATATGTCATTTTTTTTGCATCACAGAAATGTCAATATTACTTTAACAGATAAGGATGTTTTGTTTGGGGTGGAGAAATGTAAACTTGTTAAAAAATAATTGTTTTTATGTTAACTTTTTTATTATTTATGGACTCATATTCACACCTCCAAATATTTACTACAAAAAAATAATTTCCAGATTTAATCATCTTCTATTTGTCATGAAGCGGTTGTGGTGGAGATGGTGAAGCAGAGGCAGGAACCAGGATGCGACGAAAATAAAGGTTTTAATGATAAAAAAATCCAAAAAGTACAGCAAACTGAAAATCCTCAGGCCAAGCAGCACGGCGTAACTGAATCCAGGGTTAAACACCGGTAGCGCTGGACATACGAGAGGCAGACAAAAAACTCTGACAAATTCTGACAAGGACCCGACGAAGAACAAGAGACACAGGGGGATTTAAATGCACAGGGAGGCAATCAGGAAAAAAAGACACACCTGGGGGTAATCAAGGGAGGACAGGACGACACGGAGAGCACAGAGACAACTGGAAGCTCAAAGATGAAACACAAAAACTATGGATCATGACACAAAGTAGGAGACTGAGGGGGAAGAGGAACGACTCCAGGATCCATATCATGAGACATGTTCCCGAGGTGAAGGGTTAATGATGACTGCCTGGTTTCTGAGGGCTGCCAGTCTCGATAAGAAGGAGGACATCCTGTGTGGAGAGCTGAAGGAATGTAGAGCTATAATTAATCAAAGCTGGACTCTGGACATAGGAGGATCGGTTGTTTGACCACATGTTGAAGCTTTGTACGTCTGTGTTCTTTAAACCCCCATCCTTAGAAACATTGTAACAGGGGTACACCTCCTTTTTGAATGAATAAAACTGTAGACTGAGGCCATACGAACCCAGAACATACAGAGGCAAGGGTCTGTGGTTCTCACCTGCAGGTAAAGATAATCTTCCACTCTTGTGTCTTCTTTTAATTCTTAAGTGAATCAACCTAACAAATAACACTAAAGGCTGGTTAAGATATCACCTTCAATGTTGGCATGAATTTTAAAATATCCCATTATGATGACCTTTTTGGTATTTTACACTAAATCATCTAAAATGTGAGAGTAGGGACCTGGTGGACAATACAAAGTTACAAACAGAAGAGTTTTTTTGCTTTAAATCAATTCAACTCATTTACATAGCTTCAATTCCCAACACATGCCATCTCAAGGCACTTTACAGAGACAGTTCAATTAATCACAAAGTCAGATTAGTTAAAAGTTCTCTAAGGAAAACCAGGTGATTCCATCGACTCAAGCATGCATGTAGTGACAATGGAGAGGAAAACTCCCTTTTAACAGGAAGAAACCTCCGGCAGAATCAGGCTCAGTCTGAGCGGCCATCTGCAAAGGCTGACTGGGGTTCAAGGAGACAGAAGCAGACACATAGAAAAAAGCAGGGATGTAAAATGTAACTGTCAGCTCCACGGGCGGCCCCATCAACAAAGGCACAGCCATGCAGATGGCTTGCAGTGCAAAAATACAAATGCTGACAAAAAAAATTAAAAGCTGCAGTATTGTTCAGTGATACACAGGAGATTTGAAGTGGAACAGATTTTATGACTGAATTTTCTGATAGTGACCTGGTAAAGTGAAACCTTCTTTTGGCTGAGAAGAACTCTGACTATTCAACCTCTAACTTTATGGTCTCATTTTTTTCTAATAGTAGCTTCATCTGGTCTATTCCTGTTTGGCTGTGACACCCTCCTGGAGAGAAAATTTGGCTGTGTCTTTTGGCTTCTTTCTGTCTATCTGCTTCTGTCTTCTTGAACCCCTGTCAGCCTCTGCAGATGGCAGCTCACACTGAGCCTGGTTCTGCTGGAGGTTTCTTCCTGTTAAAAGGAAATTTACCACTCCAGTGTCGCTACATGCATGCTTGGTGTGAGGGATTGCTGTCGAGTCAATGATGCAATCAGCTGGTTTTCCTTAGAAAGAAAACTTTTAAATAATCTGACAGTGTGATTTGATTGAATTGTGTTTGTAAAGTGTTTTGAGATGACGTGTTGTGAATTGGTGCTATATAAATAATCTGTATTGAATTGAAAGTATATAAATGTGTTAGAATGCCTCAGTCAAAGTTAATTTATAAAATACAGCTGAGATGTTAATTAAGCTAAATTCAAGTTATTGTCAAACTTTTAGGATTTTCAATTCGTGAAACACTTGGAATTTCATGACCAATTATGTATTATTAGTGTTTTTCATAAGGAAATATAACACAGTATGTAGCTGTGTCTATATAAAAAACATCAAGGGTTATCAAGTTCAACCCTATTTTTTGTGTGGCTCGTGTTTTTAATAACTTTATGACATTTTTGGGAAGTATAATGATAACTAAATCTTTAGAATTCCTGATTAGAAAAATAAAATATAATATTTTAGGCCCAACTCAAATCTATTTTATTGTAAATGTTCAAATATATTTTTAGTAAATCCATCAACACCTAGTAGAAAATCAAAGGGTTCACACATTTCTAGAAAATGGATGTATTAAGTCCGTTTATACTCTAAATGATAATTAAAATAAAAACTCATCTTCTGCTACTTGCACCACGGCTGTTAGGAGTAAAACTATATGACATCAATTGATCAGCATCCCTCACACCATTGGCTGTAAAAGTCATGCCAAAGTCACGTGACTGTAAATATAAGCAGGCAGCTTGGTGAGTGGACCGCACGCGCCATCACCTGACCACCGCCACCACGCTGGTGCCCCGCCTTCTTATGTTGTTGTTGTCTCCCCCACATTGTCTGTGGGACCAACACCCCCTGGACCGAATTTGTGGAGTCATCCCTTGCCGTTGAAATGACCTCGTTTCCTGTCTGTGAGCGGGCCTGTAAGAGCTGCGCTGCCCGCAGAGCGGGCCTGTGCTCGGCTCTCCATCAGCAGAGGCTCCCATCCCCGCTACTGGCTACCGCCGCCACCACCACCGCCACCGGGCTGGTCTCGCTGAGGGAGAACCGGAGGCTGTGCGCGGGGAGAAGGGACCTGGCGGCGGCTGCGATCGGAGGCAGGAAAATCACTCATCCGGGAAAAGCTATACTTGCAGGTGGATTATTATTTTCAAAGCAGTCGTTGCTTTTTTGTGTGTTACACAGAGAACAGTGTAATCCTAATCCGTCGCCCTCAAAGCTATCCAGGCAGAACTGGGTCAAAGAGCGTCCTGCCAGCTGTGATGCTACAGCAGTTGCATAGCTTCATTCCAGTTTCCCTTTATTGCCCATTATTATACTCGTATGAAATACATTAACTATACAAATTTATGTTACATGATAAATGGTATGTTTTCAAGTTTGTCCAGCCCTGCATCCCTCTCTCAGGTGGCATTGCAGGAGCAATAGAGATCTGCATCACCTTCCCTACAGAGTATGTGAAAACCCAACTGCAGCTGGATGAGCGAGCCAACCCTCCAAGATACAGAGGGATTGGTAGGTCACTGGGACATTATGGGATGACTCAGTGGGTTGGTATGAGTTTCTGTGCTTGCTTTGTGATCTGTGTCTCTCTACTTGTCTGCTCTGGGTTTGCATAGGTGACTGTGTGAGGCTGACTGTGCAGGATCACGGTCTCAGAGGGCTTTATCGAGGGCTCAGCTCACTGCTATATGGCTCCATACCCAAATCTGCAGTCAGGTGACAAAATAAACATGCTATATACAGCAGCGTTTTGACCATAGAGCTTTTACTATGCCGATGGTAAAACTACTAAAATAATTTTTTTTCTTTGATTTCTATTCCTAAGAGATTATTAGGGTGGGAAACATAAAAGGATCAAATCAGAGGAGTGAAAAAAAAACATGTAAAATTATTATTAAAGCAACAGGGAATTATTTTATATGCTGCATCTTACAGCTCAGAGCTCAAAACTGTCTATTAAAGTGGTTAAGTAAACAGTTCTTCAGGTTTGCTTTGATTTAAACGGTGTTGATGTAGTGGCTCAGGTACAGTAGATAAAAAAAAAAACCCTGATCAGTAGACTGTGACATTGAGAAATAAAAATGAGCAAATAAAATGGAGCCAAAGTAGATATCAAGCTGTTTGGGACTCGCACTGAAGTACTATTCTGTCTCTGTTTGATATTCTCATGGAGACTGAGCTACAGAAATTTGAATTTATTCTCTTTTTTTGTCACAGGTTGTTTAAAACAAATATTCCTAAAAGGTTTTGAGAGCTAAAAAAATAAATAAATTAAAAAGCGGGTGTTCTGGTACACATGCATACACATACATTGTACTCATACACATACATTGTACTTAATCTGTATTTTTTGTATTTTTATTTATTTATTTTGTATTTTTTTTTGCTTAAATTGATTCTAATTTGATACTGTTTGCCCTTTAAGCTGCTGGTAATTTTAATTTCCTGAGGGAGTTTTCCCAAGGGATCAATAAAGTACTGTCTAAGTCTAAGTCTAATTTTCTTTTGTTGCTGTCTTATTTGGATGCTTTTTAATACAGCAATCTCCAATTTTCCAGGTTTGGCACATTTGAAATGCTCAGTAATCCAATGCGAGATCACACCGGTCGGCTCGACAACAAGCGGAGCCTCCTGTGTGGTTTGGGAGCAGGGATAGCTGAGGCTGTGCTGGTCGTCTGCCCCATGGAGACACTGAAGGTTAGTTAAGATGGTACATTTCCTTTGGAAACTCACTCTTCGTGTGTCAATTCAACTGAGCATCTGGATAAAATGGTTTGTCTTGTTTGACGTAGGTGAAGCTCATTCATGACCAGTGTTCCCTGCGACCTCGCTACAGGGGCTTCTTCCATGGGGTTAGTGAGATTATCAGGGAACAGGGTGAGTTTGCAGAACTGGAGCAGCTTTTTTGTTGTATACTAACAAAATTGCATATCTAGTAGTAATTTACAAACTGTATATTTACCTCATTTAGGTTTGAGGGGAACGTATCAAGGCTTAACACCAACTGTGCTTAAACAAGGGACTAATCAGGCCATCAGGTTCTATGTCATGAACGCTTTGCGGAATTGGTACAACGGTGAGAACTGTGCTCTACAATTTTCCTGAAAAAATAATGGGGGGGGGGGGAAGAACGATTGATGTCATATGTTTTCATCCACCTTTTGATTTTGGCCCTTTAGGTGATGAACCTAGACGAGAAATGCACCCGATTGTCACTGCAATGTTTGGAGCCACAGCAGGAGCAGCCAGTGTTTTTGGGAACACACCTCTGGACGTGGTCAAAACCAGGATGCAGGTAGAAGAAATGCACATGGACGTCGTTTTGTAAACAACCTGCCATAGATACAATTATAGGACACTGTAGAAATTCCACAAGCGTTTTGCTAAATCATATCGAGTGCATAGTGGCAGAACCAAGTGTGTGAACTGAGGGTTCGAAAAATCAGGCGGCTAAAAAAAGCTGCATGTACAGCAACCTGTGATCTTTGCTGCAGAATTTGACATGTGAACAATAGAAAACAAGTTACTCAGCTCCACACAAACTTCTGAAAATATCAAATAGCATCTTATTTTAATATCATTGTTGCCAACCGTAAGTATAATCCAAATTTAACAGTGCTAGATTAGCTCTGGTCTCCATTTGACACCCTTCAGATCTGTATGAGCTCATCACGCTGTGGAACATTAAATTAAATCCCACTGTCTGGCCCAATATTTCTTGGACATGTATTGCACACCTTCCTTAACTAATAAAATGCAGTGGCATCTCCCATTTTATACCCTGAATGTTCCACAGTAGGTCCTGTCTGAATTCTGCCTCGATCTACCGGTGTTTAAAATCCTCTAATCCAAACAGCCTGTTTGGTTTTAGAGTCTCCGTTTTCTTAATCACATCATAGGTTTTTCAGAGGCTCCTGAGAATAAAGATGCTACCAGCTGCCAACCATTTAAATCTCCCTGCATGCTCCTGATAAACCAGCGTATTTTAATGTACTGTTTAAATTGTCAATAATGAATCACACATAATCTAGATGGATTAAATAACACAACAGCACAACTGAAATTTTCTTATACGATTCCCAATTAAGTCAATAGTGTCTGTTTAGAAGCAAATCCTTTTTTCCACTTTTGACTGTCCTGTTCACATTTCTGCAGATTATTTCATCCTCAAAGAACTTTATAAAAGGAAAAGCATCAATAATAAATACTTCAAACTAATGCTGTGTACATTTTCGCCACTAGGGGGTGCTAAACTTGTACCTTCCAGGTTTAGTGTCCTTGAAAGCAACTGACCTCTGTTTGAATTTGAACCACAAGAATGAGAATTCATGGAGTTATTTGTAACGATGAGATCCAACTCACCCCTCTAGATTAAATCCTGCATCAGAAAACCAAAAATAAGTTTGATCACATAGGTTTCATGGCTTTTTTTGTTATCTGCCAATAACTTTTAGCTTAGTTAGCTCTGATAATTATTTTTTTTTTTAAAGTGGAGCCCACAGGGAGTGTTGATATGAGCCAAGTGCCGTTAATTGACCTGAGAAATAATTTAATATATCCTAGTTCAGGCTAATACTAGGGTCTAATTGTGAAATGTTGCTTTAACCTCTTTTAATGCTAAACAGACTGTAAAAAATGGCATCCATATTAATACAACCAGGGCTGAGAGTAGATCTAAGTACTCGCTAGTATTATATATAAAATGTATTGCACATATCGTTTCCTTAAACCGTGCATGTATTTTCAAATGTTTTATTACAATAAAAACTTATATCTATATTTCTACAGGCTCAAATAGACGCACATATAACAGGATCAACCATGACTTCAACTTTTAAATCACTTCATAGGGGTTTGATATATTAAAAAAAAGACAATCCAGACCTTAATTTAAGAAATATGAAAACTGAAATGTTGAAATATTCATAGGAAACAGAAAACATTTTTAGGAGGATACAAGGGAAAAAGTGGCATCTTTTCTAAACAAATAGAAGCAGGAACTTCAGGGGAGAAATATTCAAAGCAGATTTATGTGTCTTTTCATCTGTATAGTTTTCCAAAAATAAACACTAAGCAATTCATTATTTATTCTGGATATAATATAGAGATTCCTTTTGTTAAAATCTTTAAATGTTAGTTTTTTTTTTTTTTTAATATTTCAGGGTTTGGACGCCTATCGCTACAAAAACACATTGGATTGTGCCTTTCAAATTCTGAAGCATGAAGGACCCCATGCGTGAGTACTATGCAACCAGACCTGCTGTAGATTGATCCCTTTCCTTTAGCAACAATCTTCATTTGATACATCCTGCAGGTTCTACAAAGGCACGGTTCCCAGACTCGGCCGAGTGTGCCTAGATGTAGCCATAGTCTTCGTCATTTACGAGGAGGTAGTCAAACTACTCAACGACGTGTGGAAAACTCAGTAAAACCGACCTGATTGTGACAAGGGGTCCAGGAGAAAGCACGGACCACTGCCTCTTCCTACGCACAACGCCACACCTCTGTTCCAGTTCAATTTAGCCGTCTGGGTTTTCTTCAGCAGATTATGCGTCATCGTGACCGGTGTCTGCACTGTTAGTTTAATATATTCGGTTAGATTCACTCCAGACACGGCGACGGAGCGGAAAGTGTGGTTAATAGTAAAAGACAGCAAAGCAACATCAAGTGGGGTAGAAAGAAGGGCTGAAAGGAAGGACTGAATAACAGGAGAAAAGGAGAACTACATATGACTGCTTTTAATATTGCTGACATGGAGAGAACACTTTGTACTAAAACCAAAAAAGTGTCTTTATTCACTGAGAACTTACCAGATACTGTTCTATGAATGACCTCGAGCAAGCTTCTAAAATCATTGTAACCAATGTGTGCAGATCTCGGCTTTGCTTGTGGTGCCCTCATGCTTGCACAGTGATCGCTTGCAGTGTGACAAAGTTTCCTGTTTATTTCATGCCCAGTGCTGACCACAGTGCATCTCTGCATGAACGTCGCAGGCCTGCTGCGCTCCATGAACAGGTTTCAGAAGGCTTGTTATTGAGTGGAATAATAATTGCAGATCTGAGCTCCTTGCAGAACCTTCTGTTTTGTCTTCTAATCATAAAGGTCAGCTACATCTAATGTTCCCTTTTTTTTTTAATCTTGGTTTGATGTGCCATATCAGGTTTGTGTACGCGAACTGACTAACAGTAAACAGCTAACTCAGTTTGTGTGCAGGATCCTATATTTACTAAAAGGGGAAAATATCTGTATAACTCTGCTTTTTTAGATGGGAATAACTAAGTTCTGGGCTGTCGGAGAAGCTTTGACATCATAGGTGAGACGTCTCGAAGCAAACAGTCGGTTTTGGATGATTTGTTGACTCCTGGGAGCCTTGAACTTAAACCCTTTTCTCTTTTGTTGCCAAGAAGCCTTCGACGGGTTCACACACCTTCTAGAAAAGTACAACAAACCGTTTGACGAAAAAAAAAAAAGGGAAAACCAAAAGTAAAAGTATATTTTCAGACTTTCTTCTGTTGCTCCAGAAGTATGTTTTCTTCCATGTGTCCTTTCTCATGTACCTTGCATTTGTCATTCCTTTTGTCTTCTTTCATCTTTGTGTTCCTCCATGTTTGACTGTTTCCTCCTAACTACTTTTTTTGTTACAGATTACATTTTTAACGCCTTCATTGTAGAATTTGTTGATTAAAATTTCATTTGATGCCTGTAAACATGTAAGTCTACAAATGTTTTTACAATAGAAATGTTTGGGAAGCTTTACATCATTATTGGTCTCATATTTCAATGCTGTTTGTCTCAGTAATTCAAGGGTTTACTTTTTTTTTTTTTTTTATGACTCACCATTTGATCTCACTGTATTCAGGATAGTTTTACGGCACATTTTTATTATTTGCTCTTTTCATAAAAAGGGACAATTGTGACACAAATCTTCTCCTTAGTTTCTGTGTGAGCACTTAGATTGGATTTACAGCTTTTTATTGTGTGGGATTACAACCAAAATACAACATGACGTAAATAATATTGGAAATCAGTGACCAACTTTGATGTATTTGATGTTGATGAGAATAATAAACCAATGTAAACCAAATCTGTGTGGCTGTTATAACAAATCGGAATGATAAAGTTATCAAACACTGTTTTAGTTGAGCAGGAAAGATTTAGGGATATTCATCAAACTAGCTTAGACCCTTTTTAATGTTGTGCATTGCTAAAACAGTTATAAATGAAAAGGGCTGCATGAGGCAGAAAGCTGACTCTGTTAAAGACGATAGCAGTGAGCGCATCATGCTGTAGGGGGTTTTAGTTTTTAACAGGGACGCTGAAAGGCTTTAGTAGCTGGAAGATAAAAACTAGAGTGAAAAACTAAAAAAAAAACACTTTATATTGTGGTGGAGAGTCATCTTCTAGAAACCAAGCAACCCTTAGCAAGCAGCTACAGTAGGAAATCAGCACTTATTTGTGTGTAAGAATGGCCTAGTCAAAGTCCAGGCTGAAATTTAACCTAAGATTTGCAGATGGTCTTTATCTAATCTGATCAAATGTGGACACTTTAGTTAAAACATGGGAGCATATTGATATTTTCAAAGATGGTGGAGAAATCAAATCTACAGACTTGTAGCTTTAACTGCACCCAATGAATCTGATGCATGTATTTTATTTATAACACTAAGTAAACATTTAAAGGTACGGTAATTGTGGACATTATGAATGAATAGGCCTGCTTTCAACCAATGCTTCAGTATGTTTTATTTTTTATTGCGTAGTTTTCAGGGTCTGATGTGTTGGTAGTCTGTTCAATGAATGTACGCCTCTAACAGACGCGGCTTTGCAGCCTTTGGTTTGGGCTTGTTTTATTTCTGTCCTTTTTCTGATTTAAATAACCTAATGTTGATGGGTCAAACTTCTTCAGAACTTTTAAAATATGACAGGAAATAATTGATTAAAAAAAATCAAATTAAAATGTTATGCTCATTATTGATTTTACAGTAACAATAACAGAAGGGTTTCTAGTCAAAGATTTTATTGTTCTTCAATGAAAGGAGATGGAAGCTCAAGATAACATTCCCTTCTTATTCATATTCAATTTAAACTAAAACTGAAAAGAAAATTCAAACTGAAAAATATGATTACAGTAAGGAGAGATGTAAACAACCTTCTACATAACCCCACTGATATCGATTTAATCCAATTTAGAGGAAACGTAACCTGGTGTAAAAAACGACGCAGAAAACAGTCCAAAATCACCATCTAACCGAATAGTTTAAAAGAAAGGTAAAAGTTAATATCCCAAGTTTGAGGCCATAGGTAGAACGAACTATGGCTTGCTTAATAAACATTTCTCTTTTGACTGGAAGAAAATCCCACAGTGGCTTCAGCTCTTCCACTGGTAAAGATTACCTGGAGGCTTTGTCCTTATAATCTGTAACTCCCTGTTAAATGTATAGCATGATGTCAGACTACGAGGGTTAAACTCAGTTTGCAAAAATACAAACTCACTATCAATCAATCAAATTTTATTTATGTAGCACATTTCAGCATCAAGGCATTTCAAAGTGCTTTACATAATTAAAATAAAAACAGCATGTGACGCAAA
>JAUZNJ010047066.1:0-31801 GCA_034780135.1 Jordanella pulchra
AGGCCTTAGTCCTCGACGCGGGCGACCCAGGTTCGAATCCGGCTTGTGGTCCTTTCCCGCATGTCTCTCCCTCTCTCATACCCCCTTTCCTGTCAGCCTACTGTCTGAAAAACGAGCCACTAGTGCCATAAAAAGCTCAAAAAAAAAATAATAAACACACCCCATATTTAGTTCACTATCATTAAAGATTTTTACACAAAAGGTTTCTTAAAAAGTTATGGCATAAATTTGTTATTCTTTTCTTTCCTACATGACCTTTGAAGCCATTCTTTGGGGTTGGATGGAGAACCGGCAGCAGCAAAGGGCCCTGAAAAGTGTTTGCAGGCCAACAGAAGTTTATCCATGATATGGGTCGTCAGGGCAACAACTGGCGAGGACTAATGGATGATCTTTGAACGGTTCTGGAAGGAGGCAGGATGTGTTCCATACCCGAGGAACCTTCTTTTAGTTCAGACTAAATCCTGCTGCATTTAGTTATGCAAACAGCTTCAACTCTACCAAAGTGTAAAATGTGTATGAAAACTTCCTGCTAAAAGTTTAATACCTGTTTTTTGAGAATACATTTTAACTTATTAAATGTCACTTCTGTCTGTGGGACTAAGTGGTGTCTTCAAACTTTCAGCATCATATTTTATGAGTAATTGCAACAGTCTTATATGACAGGTTAGACCCTCCTAGGAGTCAAAGAAGCAAGCTGATTTAACTCATGTTTTTTCAGGTATTTCTAAATCATGTTTGTGTCTAATGTTGTCAGGTAACAGGTTAAAATATCTCATCCTAAATTACATTATCTGTTAAGCCAATGCGCTGCTAATCCACCTCTATTGTTTTACCCTCTCATATTGTCAGAAAGCCTGATGTCAACATAAAGATATGATTCTGCAGCAATGCTTAAGTTACATTAATAATTACTACATTCCTGATCCTCTGCTGGGTCGCAAAAACATGTCCAAAGTTCATAATTTTGTTTAACAGAGGTCTTGCATTAGAGAATTTAAAAGATGATTTTAACTTTTGTATCCTCTTTCTCTGATTTGCCAATACTAAAAAACGAACAATAGTCTGCAAGCCATTCTAGATCCAATAAACTATATTACAATCAAATATACATAAATAGGAGGTTTTGACTTTTGTCTGGGCCTTTACAACGGCTGTATTCTTCTGCCGTAGATGTGCTGCTGTGTTCATCAAGCTGTTTGAATGAGCTAAAGCTCAGGTTCAGCCAACATATCGACAAAGAACATCACCTTGGAACAGTGAATAAACACATCCGTAGGTTTTAGAGGAAAAACCCCAGTTTGTATTGATCTATTCACATTAGGGGTGATCAACACAATGCATCAATACTTTGCACAGCTTTACTTTAACATACAGTGTTTTTAATATTCTGACCTCATCACTGTTTAACCGGAATGTGATTTTTTTTTTCCTCTTCAGAGATGTTTAAATAAATAGAAATTTCTGCTCAGTTTTAGTCCCGGTAGGAAATATAAAACCACAGGATAACAGGACCTTGAAATTATATTTGGTTCCTATAGAACTGCTGTGATTCCTGCCATTGCTCAAAATAAATGTTACATTTGCTGCTCACTGATGGAGCCAAATATCCATAAATCAATTACTGGAGCTAAAATAATTCATATTTAGATTAGGATTCAGACATTGTTCTAAGGGATTTAAGTTGATCTTAGACGCACTTGGTTTCCTGCCAAAGACAGAAGCATATGCTACTGTAAGACTTGCCTGTATTTTCACTTCCCACTGAGCCATTTCTACTTTAATATTTACACCATTTCAGAATATTATCTTTATATTCCCATCTTCCTGTTCGGTTTCCTAAGTATGAAAAAATGGTCCTTAACTAACTGCTACAATCAGTCTGCAGTAAATTTACGGTTTAAATGTTTCCTAAAGAATAAAAACAGCACATCTGATAACTTTGTTGAAACAGGGATTTTTAAAGCCTCTGTCTAGCAGGTGTAGGGATTATCTGATCGCCCTCAAACACCATTAAAAAAAAAGTTAACCCTTTAAAGCCAAGTGTATCATATTTGATACCTGAATTTTTGTGACCTCTGCATCATCAGTGGGATATTTTCGCTCTTGAGTACCCGACTTAATAAATCAGAAATATGTAAGGAACAGAAAATGTATAAAGGATTATACAGAAATGCCTAATGTATCAAAATTGATGCAAATAATGATCAAATTTAACTTATACAAAATGTTTTTTTTTTCATAATTCTTCATAGAATTCAATGAAAACTCTAATATTAAAAAAAATCTGAATTTTCTGTCAATTATTTCATGGTTCAGGCTTTAAAGGGATAATATGCAGCTGGGGACTTAAAAAAAAAAAAAATATATATTGACAGGATAGAGGGACATTTGTCTAAAATGCAGACTGGTGTCCTTTAGGCATTACTGAATGAGGTAGAAAGAATAATTTTACGTCTCATTCTGAAAAAATAAATAAATAAAAACTGGATCCCTAGGATCTGACACAGTTAAGAAATAATGAACTAAGCTATCTGGTAAAGGGCAAAGCACAGAAAAAGACACCCAGCGGAGGATCGAGGGAAACCATGCATCACTTTCCTTAAACTGCACGACCACGCACCGCTGAGAGTAGGTCTGTCACATAAAGTCCGGACACATTAGGTTTTCAGTAAAATATCTGCAGCTTGGGATGTTTTATCCAAAGAGTGCGTCATCGTGTGACCTCCTCCACCCCCACCTCAGATCCTTCACTATTATGACCAATTCTGATCACTGAAGTTGTTTGCTAAATGTTCAAATTTGAAGCCATTTTCTTCAGTTCTGTTCTTTCTAAAGTGACTGAAAAATGGCTGCTTCTGGGTTTTCAATTTTCTTTCACCGTCATTTACGGCTCTAATGATCTGTAATGTTTTATCATTTCTTAGACCATCATTGTTTTGAAATTGCATATTAATCAAGAGAGAGATTTATTTGCTTTAGGCATTTATCCCCTGAATAAATAAAAGCCATTTTTTTGCTCAAAATATTTCCTGTCCTGGCCACACGTGTTATGCTGCATCTCCATGTGTCACATGCCTCTGGGAATGAGACGCACCAGAGGCATTAACCTTCTTTACTGGCCAACAGATTAACATAAGTGCCGTTGTCTCCGTTGCATTGAATCAAATCCAGCGAGAAGGTGACCTGAAAACAACCTTTCCCTCTGAGGTACTCGGCCTCGTTTTACAGAAACCCGCCTGGTTGGACATCTTGGCTCTCTGGCTGAAAATATCATCTGAATCCAAAAGTTAAAAGTGGAATAACTGATCCGTTCACACGTTGGAGGCAGAGAGGGTTCTGACTGTGTGAAGCTCCTGAAACTAAACTGATGCATCAAACTCTGATTTACTTTACCTCATGTAGCATTAAATGATAAATCAAACAACAAAAAAAGACTTTTGGGATGAGTTATTCGGGTTAAAGGTCATTTTAAAAAAACGACATAAGCTTTTAATGACTCTAAGGGATATTTTCCATTTTGTTTCAAGATGACTGAAGTCTTCAGACGCTCTGAATTCACCTGCTTTCATGTCCAGTTTGATCATCATATGTACATTAAAAAATGTGAATTTTGCTCTGCTTTCATCATAAATCCTCTCACCAAAGATCCTACCAGAACCAACAGACTGTAAAAGCGGATGTCCTCGGAAACGGTTCACAAACTGCCTTGACACATAAATAGTGACTGGGGTTTAAATTCCTCTATTGTCCCACGAACAGGCTTCCATAGCAACCAGCGAATGATTATTTTCCAACTTTCAGGTACTTTTAAAACTCAGCAGGCTCTTCCTGCTTAGTTTAAACCATCATGTAGTAAAGCCCAACATTTTAATCCTGATAACAGAGGGAAGTTGATGAGTCTTGGATTTTCACACAGAAGCTGCTTCCTTCAAAGCTTATTGCAGATTTTCTTCTTACTTTCAACAAAACATTCAAAGGAGCTCATCTGTGCCTCAGAGGGACGATCATCATCCTGCAGCCATTTCTGCACTAAGAAGACCGACTGTTGTCAGGAGAAAAGACGGCCTCATGGTTCTCTGTGTGGGGAGGGAAGCCCACTCAGCAGAGGGAATGTAACTCAACACTTCCTTCACCTCAGCGGGGGATCCAACATTAAGCTGTTCTGTCGTCTATATAAGGAAACTGATTTATGTTTTATAGTTTCTTCCTCAGTATCTCTCCATTGCAAACCACCAGCAACAAACCGACATATTCAGAGAAAACTTCTAACTAATCCCAAAACTAGGCCTAAAGTTAGAGTAAAGCCAACATCATGCTCCGTTTGTTTTCATACATTAGACCTTTCAGTTCATCTAATTGAAAGTTCCTTCTGTTAAAATACATGGACTAATCATCAAGTTAAGGATGTTTCTAGATTCATCTTTCAGGTTTAAACTGACTAAAGCCAAAAAAACAGAAACTGTTCAGGTCGTTCTTAGAGCAGCAGGTTTGTTTGCTGGACTTTAAACTGCTTGGTTACGAAAATACTTTCTTTTTTTAATCATTGTTACAAATACCTCAAACACAGCGTTAGACTTTTAAGTCCCACATCCTGAAATCCACCAGAACCACTGGGATGTCAAACTCCCTGACAGCATAGAGTAGATTATCACAAGATGAGGGAAAAAAGAAGAAGATCACCAGGAGGGACGCAGACAGCAGCCAGTTAGTGAGCAGAACCTGAGGATGTTCAGATTTCAATCCTGCACAGAATCAGTTCTGTGATCCAGTTTCAGAAAATGATGAACTTCATTCAAACAAAATGCTTTCATTTTATGGCCGGGTTGAAAAGGAGATCGACTAAAAAGAAGAAAACTTTAAAAATGTTTTTTTTAAAAACCTACACTTTTTAAAACAAAATACTAGATCAAACCTGAATCGGCCAGAAGAACCGAGCTGAGCTTTTTTGATGGAGATGTCAACCAGACGTTCCACTCCAATCCACAAGGTGGAAACAGCAGGACTGACCCAAAGAGAAAAGCTCAAGATGAGGCAGAGGAGCCTCACTGTAAACTGGGATATTTCCAGGTTGAGTTCAGCCAATCAGAACACAGAATCATTGTGTTCTGATTGGTTACCAACGCCTCACCCACCAGTGGTGGGACACTGTGACATTTAGCTTCAAACAGGAAACTACTGGAGACCCTTAGAGCCCAAACATGTTTCAGATCATTGTTCTCCAAACATCTGACCATCAGTTAACACCAGACATGAGTGAGGTTTCAGACAGCGATGAGGTTGTGTCTGAAAATGTTTGGGGGGGGGGTTCAGTCAGCAAACGATTCTCTGCAGCTGTGCTGCGTTATGGTCCATGTATATTCAACTAGTTCTTTCTCTGCTTTGAAACCAAACATAAAAGAAAACAAAACACAATAGTATTTTAGTTTCGTTATCTATCAGTCCTAATGAACTAATGAGACTAAACTAAATTGTAAAAAAAAAATAAAACGAGCTTTATTTTTATTTTTTCTACATGTCGACCGACCCTGGAAACTTCCATTGCCAATAAAAACCAAAGAGGAATAAATAATTTAAAGGAGAATCTATTCTGTGGGAACGAACAAAGACCTTTAACAGCAGAAGATGTAACAACAGACAAGTTGAGAGGATGGAGCTTAATTCTGGTTCAGCTACATTTTCACCCTCCACAGTTCAAGCCCCTGAAGGTAACATTCTGCAAACTAGATGGAGATGAACGGCTAAGAATTTATATCCATTTATATACTGCCTTTGCTGTGGTGTTATCCACAAAACAATTCGGACCAAGAGTGATGCCAACAGTTGCCATGGAGATCAAGTTAAAAGAGCTTACTTTCAGTTTTGGTAAACTGCACGGTTAGACCCATTTTTTGTGTGTTTTTAATCCTCATACAAAACCAAACCCGAGTATAAAGGTCTCCTGTGAGTAAATAAAATAAGCTACTATAGTAGTGGTAATCTACTCCTGTTCATATACTTTCATTGATTGCACCATTCTATTCCTACCTTCTCCATCTCTCCACTCTTCCTCTTGCGTGCCGAGCGAGTGATTTTGACGGTGACGGCGCCCTCCTCCCCCTGCCGCCTCAGGGCCATGCGGTTCGGCTGCAGAGGGCTGAAGGAGATCTCCAGCTCTGGGCGCGGAAAGCGGCTGCTTCTACCGTTCTCTGTGGAAATCTCAGAGGATTCGAGGACAGAGGGGAAGCCGGACGAGCACTGAGGGGACAGGCATGAATTGGTCAGGGGGGGTGGGGGTCACATCATTGCTACAAGCCGCTGAAACGACAAACGTGAGACTGGTAGATGGTTCCTGGTACCGTTCCATCTCTAATGAGTTCAGATCAGAGTTTACCCGACTGCTGCCCGAGGATCTGGTCTGCATCCTTTCCGGCTTTGTGCTGCTGGTTTCACCCTTTGGCTTCTCAGTCACAACAGTAAAACTCCCACTCTGATTAGCCTGTGAAGGAAAAGATAAACACAGATTCATATAATTGTATTTTTATTCCTTAGTTATGAGCTAGAATGGTTGCTATGATGAGAGGTTTAAAGCTGGACTCAATGAAACAATAAAAACAAAAGCAGAATCTGAGCAATTTCTGCTCCAGGATCAGCTAAACTTGCACTTCTCTTTAGTTCTTAGTCCTAAACCCTCCTCGCATGGTCCGCCGAACTGTCGTTTAAAGGATCTGAGCTTTTCCCTGAAGCGGTTCGGATCCCGTTCCTGAACGTGTTGCATGTTTCGACCAAACAAAAGAGGTTCCAGAACGGGGACTCCGGTTCTTCTCTGGCACCACAGAATAGCTGGTTTAGACCAGAGAACCTTCACTATCTGCAACAGGGACCTTAATGCAACAGGTGTTTGAAAGTGGTCATTAACCGTAGTTACTGATGAGGCTCCATCTATTGTCGTTATCTAATGCTCTCTGTTTAAGTAACATTGACTGATCAAGTCTTTTCTAACACTTCAACCTACAAAATAAGTAATACATTTATGTACGATTTATGCACATATAATTTGGGGTCATGCTTTGTTTGGGGTCGGTGCTTAAAGCTGCAGCGTCGTATCAGAAATGAAAAAGTTGTATCCACACATCCCACTAACAGATGCTTCATTGGGAACTTATCAAATAGTCTTTTTTACATGTTGGCTCAAAAGCTCAATGATCAAGAAGAGAAAAGCCTTCTTTGATGATCATGATGAGTTTATTGGAGACGAGCATGAAGACCTGAGCTCTGGGAAAACAAAGATAAAAATCAAACTCTTTGGTCTGTGCTTCCATGATCAGTTATGGAAATTCTTCCAGTCAGTGTAGCCTGCGAATCATTGCTTTTATAAAATCTCACTTTTAGAGCCTTATTTGTAATCCAGTGACTGCAGCAGATCAGGTACTTCCTGTTTGTATTTAGCCTAGCATGATAATGCTATAGGCAGATAGCTATCTAAACAGAAGTAAGAAATGAACCAACATGTCGAACCTCCTCTGGTTTTGACCTTTGGGATCAATAAAACTTTCTAATATTGAACCAAACCCCATCAGTGGTTCAGAAACAGTCATGAACCTGTTCTTCTCCAGATCATTTAAAACATTGTCAAACAGCCAACATGGGGTGTAAAACGGACAGCTGCACTATATATCCCCATCATCGCTACGCAATAGTAATACTGCAACATTTAGAAAGCAGTAATTTGCTGGATGATTGGCTTTAAGAAGCATAAGTTGCTGCTTAGAGTGCGATGAATGTTCTACAGTAATCCTCCACCTGAAGGATGGAGGCATCAAGGCTGAAGATCACAGCAGCTGCTGGAATCACAGATGAGTAACAGAAAAGGTGCCCGATCGTTTCCCAATATTGTGAAACAATAAATTCAATCACTGTTAAAAAGATGGCCATTTTAAAATTAATTCCATTGGTTGTTTAAAATACAACTTTAAATAAATTATAGCGTGCAACATTTATAAAAAACCAGCAGTTCTAAATGTTTTGTTTTTCAGATATAATTTCTCTGTACAGTGAGGCTGGTTCTGACCTGCATCGGTGTGTTTTCCTGGTTCCTTACTGAGACCCGCAGCATTTCCTTCAGCTGCTGGATCTCTGCCTCCTTCTCTGTTAGAGTTGCCTGCAGCTGTGCCACTCGGGGAGAATTAGAGCCATCATTAACCTGCGACACACAGTTCATAGAAACACACGAGTTGTTCTAAAGTCTGCAGGCACCAGAAAACTCCTCAGGCAAACATACAGGAGATTCCGTTAAATATGCAAAGAACATGATGGAGCCGTTCCCAGATGTTGGGCTTCCTCTCACACCCTGTTAGGATAGAAAGAGTTTAGCAGCTTTGCCAAATATGGAAACAAGCTTTCCCAAAATATTCAACGAAACACTTTTCCATGAATTTGATTTAAGGAATGATTGATTTTAATGACTGTTTATGATCAGGAGGTTTGTGAAAGTTCACTCCCCACTTATAAAGCTTATAAAACTGTCAAACTCCCTCATTTATCAAAAATCTGGTTATTTTCAATGTTCATCCTGTTTAACTTTAAGGTAAGGCTTAAAACTCTGTTTTTGATAAAGCTTATAGTTAGAATGGTTCAGCTTCTCCTTCTATTCTCCATTCATGATTTACCTGCAGACTTGCTGTCATGAACTTTATTTCCTCTCTTTCCTTTATAGATATTACAACTGGCAAAAACTTTCTGTTTAGCTTAGCAGCAATCATAAAGTGGCCATCAGCCGACCCGTTACTACAGGTTACCTTCAATTTTTCTCCAGTTTTTTTTTTTTTATAAATTCACCCATATTTCACTTTATACTTAAAAGACAACATGAAATAATATGCATTTTAAAATGTGTTCTTTATAAAGTGTATACTTTAATTTTATCATTTAAAACAAATTCTTTAAAAGGACATATATATTTATTTATTTCATGATATATTTTTTAAATAATGGAATAAATTAATCAATGGTACTAGGCTCTTACAGTAAGTAATTTTGCTGGAAGTTAAACTGTTGTGATTCGGTTTAATTCCAAAGACTCCTGTTCTGCTATGAAACAAACTGTTTTTCGAAACCTCAGCAGCCAACAGTCGTCTGCCCTGCTGCTCCTCCGTCACACGGCTGTGAAGCTACAGTCGCCACGCTGAGGAGACGATAAGGGGAGGGGTAAATGGAAATTGGTTTATTGTGACAGGTCTAGACTTCAGTTCAGTTTTTTTTCCTCTGACATCCTTTATCTTCCCCCAGAGAACAGCTTCCATCCCACCTGGATGGGTCCGGCTATGAGGCATTATCTGGTTCAAGTGAGTAAAATATGCATCTAAAGTGGTTGGATTTTAAACTAAACCTGATTAGAAAACAACAATGAATTCTGAGATCAGACCTTTGATTAACTTCTACTGTCACCAAACTCTGAACATCAGTGACCAACATCCGATGGATAAACAAACATCAAGGAAGGAAACTGTGGCGCCACACTGACCTCTGGTGGCTGCCCTGAGCTCTGCAGCTCCTTGATGAGTTGATCTTTCTCTGCTTGGCTGGACAGCAGCTTCTGCAGCTGCACCTCCAGAGCTGCAACCAGAGCGTCCCTCTCCTTCCTCCAGTTCTCCATGGCCGTCTCCTTCTCCACCAGCTTGGACTCCTGAGGAAGCAGAAGGAAGTGATTCCTGCTCCTCAGAGCGTAGCTCTGATTGTAGGTAATCCTTCTCTTACCAAGAGGTTCTGCTGGCGACAGCAGCGCTCTCTGTCTTCTGCAAACTTCCTCATTTCCTGATTCCTCTTTTCTTCTGCCTCTTTGGCTTGACCAATCAGAGACAGTTTCTCTTCCTGCCACTTCCTGCGTTCAGCCTGGTGTTTCTCCATGTAGACCTGCAGGAAAACAACACATATGTACCTGCTGTCCTGTCCATGTGTCCTACTCATTATTAGATGTTCAGACCCACCTTTAAGTTCTCCTGAGCTTGTGTAGCTTCATCTTTAGCTATTCTGAGGTCCTCTGATGTCCCGTCGGCTCCAGGAAGAGCAGCTTCGTGGTTCTGCTGTAGCAACCTCCCCTTCAGTTTCTCTACCTCTGAAACACGTTAACGGACCAGGTTCAGGATCTCAAATGGAGACCAGTTCAAAATTCTCCGACTTCCTTCCACCTTTTAGTGAAGGTTTTTCTTCTATCCCATCATTTCTGTTTTCAGTTTTAACCACACCATGGCTGGACCAATGATTTACACACCGATTCTGATCCAAACGGGGTTAAAGAGATTTTTTTAAGCTCTTCCAGTAGGAACATAAACTGTGAACTAGTATAAATGCTGATATTCACAGTGAACTACAAAATGAGCGCCCAGGATAACGTGACCAAACAAATGTCACCAACTTTAGCTTGGGATACATAAGAAAACAGCTAAGGAGATGTTGGGTCAACAAGTCGTCTCCATGCCTTGTATTTGTTCTGCCCAGCCACTGAAGCAGGTGAAGCATGACGCTCGTACAGCAACAGCTGGATGGACGGCTTCAAGTTACAGTTAGGGGAGAAAAGCAAAGCGCAGCCATTGAATAAGAGCAAAGCACAGCTTGTCACCAACGACAACCTGCAAAAAAACTTTATCATAGTCCAGCAGTTTTCCTAAAATAATTGAACATTTTAGGCAGGTGAGACACTTTGCCAACAGAATAAGACAATTTACATTTAAAATAAGAAAACAAAAGTCATGAGATGGTTGATTTTCATAGTAAAGTTTTGCCTACAGCATCAAAGGTTTGATTTTTGTAAATTTCTTTAGTCTGTATTTTCAGAGCTGGTTTTGAGTTATTAGATGTTTTTGTTAATTTCTTTTTTTTTATATAAAGCTGGGAGAAGTGATGAAGTGAGGAATATAAGGAGGGAGATAAAATCATCTGGATAAATGTTTCATCCGTTGAGCTTGTAGCTTTTTTTAAACGGTATAAAACATTTGATCAGGTCCCTGCTGTGAGCTTTCATTGCAGTTTTTCTCTCTTTTATCTTGTTTTTATGGATATCTGAATTATTGAACGGTATTAATAAACTTATCCTGATATCAGCTTTGGCCCTTTCCTCCAACCTTCCTTTACAACCGGCTGCTGTATCCAAGCAGTTCTTTGCTGTTGGATCGATGTGACGATGCATCCGATCTAATCAGCTCTAATTATTTCATTCTCATATCCAGGATCAGCGCCGTGTCTTTGGTGGATCAGATGATGGAGTCTCACCAGCAGAGAGCTCCTGGATGAGGTCCATCTTCTCCTCCAGGACCTGCTCCATCTGCTCCTCCGTTTTCTCCTGCTCAGTCAGAGTCAGACGCATGTCCTCTATAGCTTTCTGCTTGGCTTCAAGCTCTACGGATCAACAAACCACAAACTATTTAGTGGGGGGGTTATGGTTCGTGGTTCATGGTTAACATGTTACAGCCGCAGAGGGTTTCCTAAAAAAATAAAACATTTTAAACTAACCTAAGAAAAAACTGATCTAAAAACTATTTACCACAAAACTATCAAGAGTGAGAAGGAAAAACCCAACAGTATAGGATAACAAACTGAACTGAACCCAGAACCAGAGGGACACATCTCACCTTTACAGGCCTTCTGGTAGAGCTGCAGCGTCTGATGGGATTTGGTGTCGGGTTGTTCCTGGAGAGAAAACAGAGCAGAGGATCCATCAGGCCTCATGAGGTCTGCAGAACCTGGTTCTGATGGAAACAAAAGTGGTTCTACCGCTCTGAGCTGCTGGATGGTTCTGTCTCTGTTGCTCAGGTCCGACTGAAGCTGTTTCTTGACCTTCTCCATATCAGCCAGCTTCTGCTTGAGAACTTTCTCCTCTTCTCTCATGGCTGAGATCTGAGAGGAGAAACAATCAGACTGAGACCAACAGACTCATCTATTACAGACACAACATTAACAGAAACATTCAAATTCCAGTATTTTACATTTTAATAACATCTTTATACATAGACTTCAGTTACAAAGGAACCACATCTATCATGACTTTAATGCACTAAAATCTGCTCCAATGGCAAAATTACACTAAAACAAATATTTCAAAGAAAACATTTGACCTTTTTTTTCCACCAGTCAAAAACAAGACTTTCTGACTTTTCTATTTAGACAAAATTTCTTTTTTAAATTTTGGATCTACAGCCATCCCTCTTCTACAAAACATCCAACTACTTTATTTAGTTAATTCAAATATTGAATATTTATGGTACTAGTACAGTAATTCTGGGCCAATAGAGGATCTTTAACAACTAAAATCTCATAAATCCTCCGGTTTTGTTTCAGGAGTAGTGGGATCGTTATGCTCCTGCTTTCTTTGTCTGACTGGATGTTTGCTTTAGCAGACTAAAGGCTTTTTGTCGTCTAGTTTTATTTAGGAGGAGGAAATGAAGTTATTTCTGTCCATTTTCTCCCTTCTGTTGCAGCCAGAGGCAGGTTGTAAAGACGAGGCTTGGGGTTATTTTCAGGATCAGAGCAGAGAAAGGACTGAAAATGACTCTGGGTGGATTAGAAGACCGAGTGCATTAATACAGACCTCCTTCTGGACCTGCTGGATCTGCTTCTTGTAGTCGGCCAGCTTCTCCTGCTGCCCTGAGAGCTCGTCTTCTTTCCTCCGAAGGTCCAGACTGAGGTTCTTCACCTTCTCTGCGTCCTGCTGAGCGTTCTCCTTCAGCCTTGGAGGGAGAGAAGACAAACATCAATCCAGGTCTGGACCATGAGGTGAAGGATTTTAAAAACCAGGAGAAGATAGAAACCAGACTCTACCTGCTGATCTCCTCAGCCTTCTTCTCCAGCTCTGCATCCTTCTGAGCCACGGCTTCGTGAGCCACAGCCAGCAGCTCACGCCGCCTCTCCGCCTCTTTTCTTCGGAGCTCCTGCACCGCCTGACACTCCTCCTCTTCACGCTGTTCCTTTGCTTCCTGCAGGCTCTTCTGCAAAGCAGTGACCTGCCGCTCTGCTTCCTGCAGCTTCTCCTGGAGCTCTGCTACCCTCTCAGCAGATGTTTTCTCTGTCTGATCCAGCTTCTCCTGCATCTGTTGGTCCTTTTCCTTCATCATCTGCTCCAGCTCAGAGGAAGACTGTCTCGTTGCCACCAGCTCTTCTTTCAGGGATGTCATTTCCCTCTGGAGGTCAGAGTTTGCTCTCTGTAGATCTCCAGAGCTGGATGAGATGCTGGCGCTGTGAAGCCGAGCTTCTTTCAAGTCCTTCCCGAGTTTCTCAGCAGCTTCCTGTTCCTCTCTCAGCTTCTGCTTCAGTTCCTCCAGCAGTTTGATGGATGCATCTTTTTCTTCACTCAGTTTCTGCTCCAGCTCCTCCAGCTGCTGTGTTAATGAGACCTTCTGCTCCTGCAGCTTCTGACTGAGCTGCTGCACCTGCTGCTCTGAGGCTTGGGTTTGCTCCTGAAGCTTCGATCTCAGCAGCTCTGCTTCCTGTTTGCTGCTCTGATGTTTGGACTCCAGCTGAGCTCTGAGCTCCTCCATGGTCCCTTCTTGCTCCCGAAGCTTCGCTCTCAGCAGGTCTGCTTCCTGTTTGGAGGTTTCCTGCTGGGAGTCGAGCTGGACCTGGAGTTCTTGGACCTGCAGCTCCAGAGCAGCTTGTGTCTCTTTCAGTTTGTTGGTGAACAGCTCCCTCTGCTGGTCAGAGTCCTGCTGTCTGTGCTCTGCCTCCTCCAGCTCCTGGATTTGTTTCTGCTTCATCTCGTTCTTCTTCTTCTCCTCAGCCAGACTCTTCCTGAGCTCAGAGATTTCCTCCATCAGCTGGTTCCGGTTCTGTTCAGAGGAACCAGCTGAGCTCTGCAGCTCCTCCTGCAGTCTCTGGACCTGTTGTGTTAGGATCTGGATCTGACGGGACTTTTCTTCCAGCTCTGCTGCTGCAGCAGCTTTCAGGCAGCTCTCTGTCTGATCCTCCTGTCTGTTGAGCGGCACTCTGACTTCCTGCTGGAGCAGCTTCTGTTGGTTGTCCTGATCCATCCTGCTGATCTCCTCCTTCTCCTGGATGGCTCTCCTCTCAGCTTCCAAAGCAGCAATGGTCCTTTCTCTCTCTTTTCGCTCCTCTTCAAGTGATGCCAGCAGCTCGTCTCTCTTCCTACTCAGCTGCTCCAGAGCAATGATGGCTTCCTCTCTGGCTCTCCTCTCCTCCTGTAAACAGGCCAAGGCCTGCTCCTTTCCCAAAGTCTGGTACTCCAGAGCAGCCAGCATCTCTTCTCGTTGGGTCCTCTCCTTGTTAAGAGCAGTTAAAGCTTCCTGCAACAATAAAAAAACAAAGAGAAAATAGCAGAAAGCTTCATATCTTAATTTTTAGGCCATTTTTTTCACCATCGTCCATCATTGGCTGGCAATGAATCATGGGAAATGGAGGGATTCTTACATCTGTCCATTTGTTATTCAGAGCTTTATTTGACCCAGTTATGTTTTACCCTTTATGTTCTCTCCCACCACAGCCTGCTGTACTGTGTATTAATGCTAGTCTGTTAGCTCATCTATAAATCCCGATCAACTGAGGATTCAACAAACTAGAGAAAACAGCAGATTTCTGTGGAAGCTGTCTGGATGGAACCTTTGAACATGAATGGTTCTGATCAGAGCCGTCAGACCTTCCAGGATCCTTTGGATCAGTCTAAACCTCATCAGGACTCCAGGGGGCCGGTCCTGATGAGGAACCGGAGCTCAGAGGTTGCTAACCTGGAGCTGATCTCCATCCTCTCTGTTCTTCTGCTGCTCCTCCAGCTGAGCCCCTGACAGTAGCTTCTCCTGGAGCTCCAGAAGAAGCCCCCCATTTTCTTTGTCTTCAGATTCTCTGGCTTCACCTGAAAACAGTACAATGAGAAGATGGCAGCATCAATTCATCAGAGCTGATTAAAAAAAACTATCTTTGTTTGGTTGGTTTTTGGTTGTTGTTTTTTTTCCATCAAAAGCAACAATCAGATTTCCTCTGGAGATTAATGCAGGGATCCAGTCTATGCTTTCAGAGGAAAGCTGATGGCTACCTTTGGGTTCATGGTTCTGATGATCTGGAGCCTTCATCTCTAACTCTTCCTCAGCTTCGGTCCTGTCAGCCAGGTGAACAGTTGGACCAGAACCCAAGCAGAACTGAGCGTCCATGGTTTTCTGTTTCCCTGTGGGTTCAGAGATCAGAGATCTGTCCTGGAGGAGGATAAACACAAAGACAGTGTCAGGTCCAGGTCCAAGGCGTGTCCTTCCCATGGCCCTCACAGAACCAAGTGAAGCGGAGGAGGAGATGGGCTCACCACGCGTCCATCTGAGCTGGAAGCTGCTGAGGACATTTTCTCAGTGAGATTCCTGAAGATCTCCAGCCTCCGTTCAGCTCGCTCCTCCAGGATTTCTCTCTCTCGGGTCAGGCGCTCACTGAGGCAGACAGAAATGGCACCAACAGCTCAGCTTTCCTTCCCACAGGACAATAAGAACCTCTCAGAGGTCCAGCTAATCACAGGATGCCAAAACACTTCAATGGAGAGGAGAACAACAGGGGGCTTCTCACTCGTAGTCCTTCTGCATGTCGGAGAAGAGCTGGGAGAACTCCCGGCTGATTTCCTCTCTGACTCGGGCCTCCAGGCTCAGGTTCTCTGCACGCTCCTTCTTCAGCTGGACCTGGAGCTGCCTGAACAGCGCCACCTGCCTCTGGAGGAACAGAGAGAGAGAGAAAAAAAAAACAAGTGTTAGAAAGGCACGAGGATGGAAAGAGATGATAGAAGCCAGTGTGGATCTGAGAAATGATGAATAAGGTCAGAGCTCCTCCCTGATGACTTGGATCGGTCTGAAGCATCGGTTGAGGCTAATGAGTCTAAAACTCAAATCAAATAACATAAACATGCAGCATAATTCATCACTGACCTGATGCAGCCTTTTACTGATGAGGATTTTATCTCCATCGTCGTCTTCCTCGTCCATGGCGTCCTCCAGGAGACTACCTTCCTCCTCCTCATCCTCCTCATCCTCCTGAACAGACAGAGGAAACATGAAATCAGGCTAATTAAGGACGACTCGGACCTCAGCAGCAGGAGTCGATCCAACCTGAACGTCTTGGAGGCTGGTTTCCCAGCTGGTCAGGGAGGAGCTGCTGCTGCTCAGGTTGCTCCTGTTGGTGCTTCGGATGGAGGAGTGAGGGACGGGGAGGGGCCTGGAGATCAGAACTACAACCTGAAATCACCAGAGAACGAGAAGCTTCACTCATTTTACCTTTAACCTCACGTCTCCTGAATGTTTAGAAAATCTAGGATTTCTATCCATAAACGCAGACAGAAGAACCCAAACATCCCTTGATCAACCTGCTGTGGTCATTTATCCAACATGTGGCAGAAACTGGAGCCACTCAAGGACCATGGACCCAGGAAACACTGGTTGCTATGGTGATTCTTACCTCTTTAGCAGAGCCCACAGCACCACTTCCTCCGACCAGCAGACTGGTGCTGGTGGCTCTGCTTACATAAAGATTTCTGCTGTGTTTACAGTAAAGGACCCTCAGCTTCAGATCTAACAGAACTGGGATGGATAGAAATCACTGGTGTTCTAACTTGTGCCAGTAGGAAACCCACTGGGTCAAAATGGACAGGTTCTGTATGACCTGGACATGTGGACTGAAATCCAGTCTGTGATGTCATTTTGGCTTCGCTGTAAAGTCCGACTGATCCAGGAGCTTAAAGGAGAGCTGGTTTTCCTAACCCTCGTTTATGAAGGATAATGAGCCACAATGCGGTGAAAACACTCGGTACATCCACAGCAGTCGGACTTGTTCTGTTTGCTCACAAAAACACAGGAAATGTTTCTCCTTTTTTATTTCTTGCTTGAAGAGGAAACAGAAGCGTCTCTGTTGAAGGTAAAAATGTGAAGTGTTTGTTTTTTAAACTCCTTGGTAACACTTCAGTCTCCCAAACAGTCAGTTATAGAAAACAGGTTTCTGTAGTTCCTAAATTAATAAAAAAGAAAAACTTAACACTGACGGTAATAAAACTGGTGACCCACTGATTTGGCTAAAAAGTTTTTCCCAGATTTTTAACTTTAAACTTCGGGAGTAAAGCAAATTCGCCCTCAGAATGAACCCGATGAACATTGAATCGACTGATGTTCTCGCATATGAAGCTCCTCATCCCGACTCAAGCATCATTGTGACATAGAGGGAGGGGATGAGTTGGCAAATTTCCATTCCGGATATGAACACTGAGCACACAGGAGCATGACAACATCTTAAGTTGCTGCTGCAGTAAACAAAGCCAGAATGGCTGATGGAGCAGAGCTCCGTGTTCTGATTAACAGTCGCTGCAGCGTTAGTGAAGCTCAAAGCTCACAGCCAGCGATGGGATCACGTCTAATCTTAGGAAACATTTAGTTAAGCCAAGATTTTCCTCAAGGAGAAAAACGCAGAACTTCTGGCACCCTCAGATCTACGGCTAGAACTTGTTAGCACGCCTGCATCTGTTAGCGGCTGGTCGTCTGCAGCTTCATCATCATGTTCTCTGCTGCAGCTAAATAAGCCTGGTGTTTGGATGACATTAGCATGCTAAAGGTACCGCCGAGTACCAACACCCAGGTACTATGGGGACCATATTGGCTTAAATATGAATGGAACCCATCCAACAGACATAGGGAGCCTAGAGGTGTTTGTCGACCAATGAGGACAGAGATTAAGTGTTAAGGAACCTTCTGCGCCATGGCGGAGAATTTGAGGACGTTGAGAGTTTCCTCATACATGGAGGCACATTGGTTAATGTTGACGATCATGCAGGCTTTGCCTCGGCCGCAGAAGAAGCTCTGCAGGTAGTGGGTGAGCTTGCTCTCCCTGAAGGGAACGTGCGGCAGCAGCCTGAAGGAAGGAGGGAAGAAAAGCTGCAGGTGAAAATTCACAAAACCAGGAAGGTCAAAGAAAGATGGAATCTTTAGCAGAAACACAGAAGGAAAGTGAGGCTAGCGTCTGACCTGGCCTGCTGGTTGTGCCGCAGAGCTTTGATACATTTCCCTAAGATGAGCAGTGAGGTGTTGATGTTTCCAGCCTCCTTCAGACGCTCTCCTATATTCTGGGTCTTTGAGCATCGCTCAGAGCCAGCCAGATCACACAGACACAACCTACAGGACAGCAGAGCCATGTTCAGACTGAGGAGCAGACGACTAACGGCTAACGAGGCATCGCTGAACTCACTCGCTGATGGTATGGACTCTAGGAGGGTCAGCGTCTTCCACACTCAGAATCCGGATGGAGAAAATACTGTGACTGTAAGGAAAGAGGCATTAGTAGGAAACAGAACCTGGATGTGTGACGTCTGCTGAGGTCCTCACCTCCTGCTGGACAGCTGGTTGAGTCGAGTGGAGGAGAAGCTCTGGTTCCTCCTGCCCAGCTTGACCACCCTGTATGCCTCCTCAACGGTGCTCACCTGAACCCAGCGCAGATCTAAACACAAACCAAACGTTACTCCTCTCTGTCTTTTTGACCTAAAGCTTTGAGGCGTGGCAGGATGCGGACCTCTGATGAAGGCGTTTCCCTTCCCGTCATGCGACAGCCGCAGCGCCGTCCTTCTCGGCGCCCCGCTGGGGGCCACCTCCAGCAGGTCGTGGATGTTTTCGTTGTAGATTTCACAGAAGGAGACCCAGACAGAGAACTTAGTGCCGGGTTCCACCTCCAGGGTGATTTTCTCCTCAGCTGCTGCGTTTGGCCCCGTCACCATGGATCCTGCAAAGAGCAGAGTTAGCAGCGAGGCCCCTCTGAGCACAGAACTGAACCCAACAGGTTTAAACAGTAGAAGCAAAAGAAGCAGAAAGTGTTTCTAGATGAAAAGTGACCTTCGAGCAGAGTCTGGTTGGTGATGTTCAGCTGGCAGGAACTGAGCTTCTCATTCTGAAACAAAACAAAGACAGAAAACTAAACTGATGACCCCCAGAGAGCAGCACCTCCCTCAGCTCCACCTGGGCAGCAGCTGCTCACCTCTCTGAACTGTTTCAGCAGGTTCTTCTTGAACATTGCCTCCTCTGCCTGCTGTTCGCGGCTCAGAGCCATGAACTCTCTGCAGCGCTGCGGTTTGACGCTCAGCTCCTGGAAGACGTGTTCCTGGATGCTGTTGAAGATCACATGGAGGGAGCGCAGCAAGATCCCAGCCTCAGAGTCTGGACCTTCAGCAGCAGAAACACAGTCAGCACTGAGATCATGTCAGCAGGTTGTTCCTCCTGATAGCTGGCGTCGTACCTAGGAAGGTGAACGTCTTCCCAGAGTTGGTGACTCCATAGGTGAAAATCAAAGAATTTTCTCCTTCCAGAACATCTTTGACCAGATCCTTAACGGTGCCTTTAAACAGCTCACTTTGAGTCGTTTCTGGACCGTAAACCTTTTAAGGAGAGAAGCGTCAATAAGAATCAGGTGGACTTCTTGTTTCTCCTGGTGACAAACGCTCACCTTGGAGAACTGGAAGCGCTGCCCGGTCTGTGGGAGGGATTTGTCACTGCTCAGTCTGGACAAAAGGGACGAAGTGGGAGGCTTCAGAAGAACCTTATCTGGAGGTTCTATGGTAACGCAGTCCTGGAACAAACAGACTTATTGAAAACATGATCTGCTGAACATTTTACTGTAGATGAATATTGTTTTGCCGGTAGAAACAGATTAGAGAAAAGGACCTGCGACTCTCCAGCGCTGCTCTCTGCAGAGGTGAAGGGTCTGATTCTGAGGTAAACCTGGAGGTTTTCTTTATCTTCTATGCAGGAATGCTACAGAACAAGATCAGATTAAACTCATTTAAGCTCTCAAATGCCTGTATGCTGACAGTATGAATCCAGCAGACAAACACCGTTCCAGACGTATGAGAAGACGATGATTTGGTATATCTCTCTCTCAATACCAGTAAAAGCAGCAACTTGGAAGTGGCTGAGATTTGCTCTGCATCATTTATATCTAGTTTATCTCTAGCTTGAGAGTCAGACATTTTTGCAAATGAATCCTGTCTTAACAACCAAGGCTGACCTGTAGTTGTGGTAAGGTGCTGAAATCTGTTGACAGCTCATGGTTCCCATCCTCAGACTGACTTTGTTGGTCGAGTTTGTTGCTCATGAAGCACTCAGTCATTTTGTATCTGAAGACACAGACACAAATAAATTATCTATTTTTGTCAGAAATTCAATAAAGGTTTTCATCAGATGAATAAAATCAGAGTGTCACCCCTCCCTGAATACACCTCCTTTATTCCTTAACAGTTTTTCATGTTTCAGGCCTCTGCACCGTTGAAAAGCCTCGTTCCTCCATGAGGCCTATAGCAGCCGCTGCCATGTTAGCAATCATGGCAGAAAGCTGAGCTTTTTCTACGTTCAGGCTGCTGAACACATCTCTGGTTTTGGGGATCTTGGACAGCAACACAAACGTGCAACTTTGCGTTTCCTTGAGGGTTTTTGCTGTTGTTATCATTTCTTGAAATGTTCATGCAAACTTGTTCAAATCTCCAATATCATTGAGAGATAACTGAATATAACTTTTTATAATCAATAACTGCAATACATTTTTTTAATTATTTTTTAGAAGTGTTTTTGTATTCTGCTGTGCAGCTTAACTTTAAGAGAAAAAAAAATGAAAGGAAAGGAAAAACAACCAGGAGGCTTGTGTTGCCTCTTTGGATGTTTTCCAGTTACTTCCCGTCAGGAATCTCCTCCTGCCTTTGGGATGAAGCCAAAACTCACTGGAATCCATCTGTTCTGGTCTGAGAGGCCTTGGATTCCTGAGACAAAGGCTTTGGATGCTAAGGAAAACTAGCAACAGACCCGATGTAAAAACGGTAGGGGCCCGATCATCATCATTGTTATTAGGATCCCATGTCTTAATCAGAAGTTTAAACACATCTTAATGACAATGGATAAAGAAAACCAGACATGATGCAAATTAAAATTGGATATAACAAAAAGACTGCTGAGACACAATTCTGCAAAATCCTTAACTGTTAATATAAAGTCCACACCCTCCATTTTAACAGGTTATTAATCAAAACTTATCGGAACTTTTACTTCATCAGCGTTTAAACGAATCGCACCCGTTTCAAATGCTAAACAGCCACTACTTTACTCTTTCGAAAACGGTGTAAAGACATTTTCGATATAAACACTTTCATTTATTTTTTTACTTCAAGTTTAATAACTTGAAAAAACCTATACGTGGAGGTTTTCATCATGGTAACATAAAGCCGTGTCACCTGTCAACGGCTAACGAGGCTAGCTGAAAACTGAGCTAAACTTTCATAAATTTAGAAAACCGACTCCGCTTTTGACCGCTGCAACCTGAACTCAGAAAATACTCACCGAGCAACTCCACATTCAAAAGAAGTCGGCAAAAATAATGTTGTTTTATTATTCTTTTTAAATTAGCATGCTAATCATTGAGCTAAATCACAACAAACAGTCGCGGTTCTAGCGTTTGAAAGAAGCCAATCGTTTCCAACCAAAAAGCTGCACATGCGTTGTTACTATGTTGCGTTCAAGAACCAAACATCAGCACGGAATGTGAAGTTAATGCTCAAAAAAAAATCAGAGCCCGGTAATGAAAATAGTTTTTTGAATGTCGTGTATTTTCTAAAGATTGCATAAGGGTAAGAACCAGTTTACCAATAAAACAAAGCTTACTGGCTGTTGAATTGGCAGGCACTTATAATAAAAACTATTTTTATAAACATGTCGTGCAGCTGTGTTACAGAGCGTGGCTTTCATATTTCAACAGAAACTATATAAAAGAAAGGAGATGATAATAAAACCAGGTAGTGTTATCTAATATGAAATTATATACACGATCTTCTATCATACGTAGACTTACAAAATTAAAACAGGTATTGTGATCACTATATCATATTATTCTTTTTAATGCTCGTGTCCATATAATGTCTTGTGAGAAAGGTGCATTTTATCACTTTATATATGATATTATATGATCATCAAGTGATTTACATTGGTAAAAAGTTTATAAATATCATGATATATGTAATTATTACGTTCATGTTCCTCCCAGCTGTGTCAGTTTTCATATCCAGCTTCAATTTATTACTGATGACAACAAATAGAGATACAATTCAAATCAAAAGCATTTTTTTATTTATTGTCAATAAATAAAAACCAACATTTAAAGACATCTTAGAAAATACAAATGTTAAAACAACTTCTTATCAAACTTCCTCTAAACCATCAGCAATGTTCCAGCTCTCTCTCTGCTTCTTAGGGTCTTTATATTCATCACAATTAGAGCAGGAGCCTGACTATCCTCCTAAAAAGTAGAGTGGGGCTCCTGCTGGGAGAATACTGAATATCACTAGTATGAATAAAAGCGAGAATAGGAGAGATTCTGTCCAACCTGAAGATAAAACTTACTTAGTTCTCACTTGTTTCTCATAAACTCCTCAAAAACAGAAAATCAGCTTCAGATGCTGATTTAACACACAGGAAGCCCCTCTATGTTAGAATTAGATCAAACGCAACACATCCGACAATAAATAAAGGTCCTATCAATAAATTTATCACCTTTTAGGTGCATCGTCACTGAATTCAACTCAGTTTAAGATTAAAATAAAGAAGAAGAAAAAAAGAAATCATCTCCAGTCAGCTGAGACACCGACCAGCAATGTCCAGCTGACACTAAAAACACATCCTGATTGGACTTCACATTGTTGATGGAAGATCCCTGACGGAGATCAGACACGAAATAAGCAGAATTTAGTAGAAAAAAAGTGGTCTGATAGGTTTTTACTACTGATCCCTGAATCAGAGGGAGTCTCTATGGAGGCAGGTGGTTTTAATGCAGATAATCCAGGAGATCCAGGAGATCAGGGCTTCTCCTCGTTGAAGTTGCCCAAGAGGCTCTTGGCTCCGTTCTGCCATGAATACAACGTCTCCAGTGGAGTTTTTCCATCCTGCAGACAAGAAGCAATAAAAACTGTAAAAGTTACTGGACAGCTTGACTGGAGCAGGAGGAGTCAAGCTCCACGTTTAATCCCAGCTTTGTTTGACATGCAACATTTTGCTTTAACTTTCATGATTTTCTAACCCGCAGGTCATAATAAACCATCATGTTTATCATCGGACTGACTTTTAAAGTAAAAGTTGATTTTCTTATTATTTTCTTCACCAATCCGTTTCTACACCTCAGGGTTCAGGTAATCTGTCAGAACCACCAGGATGTTTCCTCAGAAGATAGAATAAAGCAGACTCCTAAGATGCTGAACCTACACTGTTCTTTGTGTCGAGGCTGGCCCCGTACATCATCAGCAGCTTGATCATCTTGAATCTGTTTATCCTCACAGCGTCGTGCATCGGTGTGTCTCCGTCCTTCAGTCAGAAATGAAAAATTACAATCTGATGATATAAGAGCTGATCTGCAGCAGATCCTGTTGCTCACTCTGTCTCTTGCGTTGACGTCTGCTCCACAGTGGATGAGATGCTCGGCGCACTCGCAGTGCCCGGTCCTCACGGCCACGTGAAGAGGAGTGCTCTGAAGCTGCATTATAACCGGAAAGATCAGCAGATCATAAACAAACCTTTTTATCAGCAGTGCAGGACTGAAGCAAAGACAGAAGCAGCAGAAGCACCAACCTTGTCTCTGCTGGAGAACTTGGCTCCCTGGTCCAGGAGGAGCTGCAGGGCTGGCAGGCTGCCTCCCCTGCAGGCCCAGTGGACGGCTGTGGCCTCCAGCTGCAACACGAACACACCTTACCGTCAGGCGACATGTTGGCAGGGCTTTTTCAGATATACAGGAAGACAAAATGAGGGCAGGACCTTGTCTTTCTGCTGGATGGCAGCTCCGGACTCCAGAAGTCTTCTCATCACCTCCACGAGTCCTTTAAAGGAAGCTTTATGCAGAGCCGTTCTCTGAAACTGGACATTAGAGAATCATTGAATTATATCTAATGATGGTGAACCGTCCCATGGTTTACTAAGGTCTTTCTCTCTCACATGATCTGCTGCGTTGGGATTTCCTCCGTCGCTCAGGTACTTCTCCACCACAGGAAGCTTGTTCTCCATGACTGCAGTCAGAAACAGCTCCTCATCCACCGTCTCTGGCTGGAAAACACACACAGCACGGATTTCAGATTAAAGGATCGTCCTGCTGCCGCTGTGATGTAACCAGAACCTTTTATCCAGCAGGAACAGGCTGGTTCAGCCGGGTCCACGACCCTGTGGAACCTGTTAGTCCATCTAACATTAGTCTTTGCCACAAAAGAAAACAGTTCAGGTTCTGGTTCAGGTGAAAGAAACCCGGTTCAGTCCATTTAGTCCAGAACTCAGATCTTTTCTGATCATTCAAGTAAAAGAAGAAGCTTACCACTGGTTCTGGTTCTGGTTCAGTTTTCTTGCAGACAGAAGACTTCCTCTCCTTCCTTCTCTTCCTTAGCTGCAGGATGTTGAACAGATCATCCACCGTCTCCAGCTTCAGCCTCCCGCTTCTATCCGTCTGTCAGAGAACAAACACAAGAGAAACTTAGTTCAACTCCAGACCATCCGACAGCTTGACTAAAACACCAGAGACTTCACAGTAATTTCACTGGTGCATTCTGGGAAGAAACTTGTACCTTTTAGAAAGTAAGTAATGAAAACTTCCCTTAGATTTCCTCACAGCAAACTGGTAATGCTGGGAAGCCACCCAGTATAAACCAGTAAAATGCACGAAAGCATTTGGTTACAAGTTATCCTGTAACACAGCTTCACTGCAAACAACAGAATAAACTTTGTCAAAGTTAAACAGAGCTGAAGGTAAAAACCCTTAAAGTTTTCTGAAAGGGCAATCTTACTCAGGGAAAAAGGTACTCGGTGAACGCAGGGAGAAAAAATCCAACAAGATCTAACAAAGATCTCAACCCTTTAAGTTCCAGTAAAGTAAAACTTAAGAAAAAAAGAGAAATCAAGAAAAGGCACCAAAAAGGATATAAAACACCTTTAAAAGAGATGAGTTTCTGAAAGTCCCAGCAAAATCGCCTTTATCATTCCTATTATGTCCTGCTGAAATTTATTCTCAAATAAATATAGATTTTATACTAATAACGAGTCCAAAATCTATATCTAGCTTCAGATATCAAGGTTTAAAGAGAACAGGATTAACTTTAAAGCCAAACTAATAAATCATCAACTTTAAAGAGGTCACTGATTATTTAAACCTTGCTATGCGTTTGAATGCCTCCAGGGGGCACCAGATACAATGTAAAAACAAACTGAGAGAACGGCAGGGATTCAACTGTGTCCTATTTCAACAGTAGCTTATTATAATGATGCAATCTGCATTTTATACAAACTAAATGTGTATAAGCTGAATAAAACTTTCATCCAACTGAAGATTTGATCAGAGTCAAAGTTTGTCCACCAACAAATAATTGGACATAACAACCATCATTGAAAGTTAAGATATGGGAGATACATTCATGAGTTTCCAAATCTTCTAAAAATGACCAAGGTGTGTTTTTTTCTTTATAGAACCAGTTTGGGGAGAGAGGCAATGAGGAACCAGCTGCTGACTGATGTAAAGAAGGGTTAGTTTGTGCAGAAGGAAGCTGCTCTGATCTGTGGAGGATCCAGCAGGTGAACTCACATTCAGGGCCGCAACGCTGATCTGCTCCTGCGGCCCGCTGCCCCCTGCCAACTCCTGGAGCGACCCCCGCTCATCCTGCTTCTCCTGATTAACTGCCGCCTCGTATTCGCCCCCCTGGAAGTCACTGGCCTCTTTGCCATCTAACCTCTTACCGGTCACCTGGAGGAGAGAGACATAACGGTGAAACACACAAACCCCACCTTCATGGAGAAAATATTTTACAGGATTTAAAAAATATTTTAACCCCATTTTGATTTTAAATTAATTCCTCTTTAATTAATTACTTCTAAAGTATTTAATTTAGGGACTGAAATATCAAAAAACAACGTATGCTCTCATACTCTGAATCATCTATGGTAAAATCTGAGCCAAGGAAGCTTTTTAATTTCAAATAAAGTTTCTAAACTCTTTCTCTGATGCTACACACATTCATTCCCAGTTAATTTAGCAGAACCTACCAGCTCTTCCACACTCAGCAGTCCCATTCTGATGGAGCAGCCTGGGGGCAGATTTAGGTCCACTGGTGTCTTGCAGGGATGGTGAGCGTGCCTCTGTCTGTCTGCTCTGCAGCCTCTGGCTCTTATATATCCTGTCAACTGTCTGCAGACATAAAAAATGGCTTGAGCCGCTCGGCTGGGGTCATGTTACCGTCCTGCAGCCCCTCAGCCTCCTGTCCTGCCCAGTTTGGGCATCAGTGCGTCTAAATACAAAGACAGAGGAGAGGGAAGAGGCGTCACTCTGCTGATATGTTCATGGACAACCTTTTTGTTTTTACATTTTATGTTGCTTCTTCTGATGACCCAGAAATAACCTAAAAGCATTATTTTAATTGGCTACACAACCTAATTATATATTTGTTTTATGTTTTATTAGATTCTTTGGATTTAGAGCAACATTGCATTTTAAATAAAAAAGATGTTTTTATTTAATCAATTATTTTTTTTTTTTTTACTGTTGATTTTCCGATATAGTGGAGATCAGTGTTGGTTCTCCCCCCATGATATCTGAACCAGCTCAGCTTAAAAGCGCTTTTAGAAAAAACTGGGTCAAAGTTCACAGGTTATATAATATTTAGCTAAAAACGGCATTCAGTGTTTTGTTGAGAGAATCTAATCTAGTCTAATCTAATATTTTGGTAAGAAAATGTAATTTTACAGAAATAGTTGGGATTACTTATTGAGAATAATGTTTAAAACAAAAAAAGCCAACATGAACAGAAAAATTTGAACTAGAAATAGAATTGTTTTTTGTTTTATTTACATATTTCTTCTAATCTAAAAATGTAGCAGTTATCTGGTGGCCAAAACATCCAGTGAGCTTTGGTTTTCACTCCTTTATATTTTGTCATTTACTCTCAAATAATCATTTATAAAAAACTGGATATAGAACAAGATAACAGGGAAACGTTTTTTGGTGAATTCATGGGGGAAAAAAGTCATGAATTTTTAAAGTTTTTTGGGGGGGAGAATTGTAAAAAAACATTAGCAAACCATCCTCAGTCTCTCCTATGAATATATATTTTTAAAATCCTTTTGGGGGGTTATGGCTTTGAAAAGAAATTATATGATAATCTTTTTTTACAGCAATGATTTAAATCTAGCTTATTTGCAAAGTTATAAGAAAAATATATTACTATCATTTCATTTTTCACACTTTTGGGGCTTTTATAATATATATATATTATTTTTTATTTTTATTGTCCCTTTTCCTTGAGACAGAGCATAATATATTGTTATATGGAATTAATTTAGATATGGTAATTTAAATCAGAGTGGGCCCTCCTGTCTACTATCTATCTCAGTTAGTACAGTATAATTCTGTCCAACGCCTGTGATGTGAGTCACTATTAATAGAAATCCTTTTTAGTGTTGTTGTATCCATGTGAAAAATGATTTATCTAAATATAGGCCAGGAATAAAAATCTGTGTTTTTGATCCTAAAGGTGTTGCTTTGACACCGAGTTAAATGAGCACAGGAAAACTTTTCTAACAGGAAAACATCTGTAAAGAAGCTTTTAATGAAAGATGTGTGAATTTAGCAACACTCTGTAAAATGTACAGGTAGAAAGTTGAAGTGAAACACCTTTTAAATGAGCTGCAGTGTTTGAAATGGATCCATCTCTCCTTGGTTAATCCCTGTCATGCTCAGCATGCAGAGGAAAATGCAGTGATGTCACTGCGAGGAGACAGGTTCATGATTGTGGAGCAATAAATAGCAGAAACTTCCAAACATCTCTTCACAGTCGCTCACATTTGGATGTCAGCAGTCGACGTGGCGACCAACTCGTGTCAGATGTACGTTACACATCAAACGGGGATGCATGAGACACTCTGACAACTCCTGCTGTATGGGATGTATGGCTGAGCTCACCGTTCACCAATCGGATGCCAGAGATGGATGAATGTCTGGAATGAAGGGATGTTCAGTGGAGCGATGATCACTTAATGATTTAGGAGCAGCCCCTTGGATTTAAGGCTTTTAAAGGTTCACCACAGGCCTTTTAAGCTAATATCAAGCTTTTCAGTCATGTTCTTCTTCACAAACGTGAGCGTTTCATCAGAAAAGGTGTCAGTGGAGACTTGTAGGAATCAATCATACTTCTCTTGTGAATCAGGTCGGTTAGATTTGTTTGATTTAAGTTAGAAACTGTCTCTATTGGAGTCTATCTGTTGGCTCTAAGAATCCTTTTCTTTTCCTAAAACATTCTAACTTCTCCTTACCTTCAGTGGAGGTCCATGTAAACACCTTCTGTTGCTCAGTTAAAACCCAACATGTCTGGTTGAAAACTTCATGAACATGACCAGTTTAAAACAAGGCTCCCTTATAGATAGTTTATTCATTCATCTGGAAACACCTCAGAACTCGTATAGAATCATTTATCATGCATTCAACGTATTATTAATGCAGAAAAACGATGTTTATAAATGCTTATTGTGCTGACAAGGCAGTAACTTTAATGTAAAGTACAAGCAAAGCTAGATGTCACATATGGTAAAGCAGATTAGAGTCACTATTTGGTGAACGTCTGTTTCTCAGCCTTAATTTTGAAAGAGTGATGAATTGTTTAGAGATGAATAAAGAACATATCTATGCACTATTTATAAGCCTTACTGTAAAGCTGTAATGGTTCAAACAAAGACAAGTGACCCTGCAATTAGGGTTATATAAATAGTGATGATTTCACAGCATTTTGCCTTAAAACTGTATAATAAACACCCATTTAAAGTCAGAGGATGTTTTCATAATTTCAACCAGTGAGATGAAGCCTTAATCTGAAAAAATACAACATCTCTTTTAAAACTGTCAGGGTGTGTTTGTTTTCATTCGTCCCTTTAGAAAAGTATGAAGGTTAAAAGCGTTGATCACAGTAAAAGAGATCCATGAGTTCAAATCGACCAAAGTTGGTTATAAATAGGAGTTTTTCTAAAAACTGAGGTAAATGAATTATAATATATTCTTAGCCGTTTGGATGTTTTTAAGGACTCTTCATCCATCTTAAACTTCTCATGTTGAACAATGAGTGAGGCGTGAGTTGAGGACCAGGACCTGATTGTCTCCTATTTGGAGTAGAGTTATGTTCAGTAAATATTCTGTTCATGTTATTTTTCAGAGGATTGACCTTTCCTCACATCAAATCCAGGATACTGAGGCATCCCTCAGAGTGAAGCCATTTAGTGGTCATAATATTCTGCCTCTTTTTCTGCTGAAGCTCCAAACTGAAAATTGACCCCCAAAAAAATCACAATGCAGTTATTTCTGCTTGCTGATGACGTGTGTGACGGTTGTCCTGACAGCTTCACGGCTTCATCTGCTTTTTCTTTGCAGAAAAACAGCAAACAGAAAGCAGGGCGTCCATCAAGATCTCATCCTGTGACTTATCTTCGCTGCCACTCCCTCCACTCAAGCACACGCCTCATATCCTCGGAGAAATCTGTCATCAGTCCAACAGGGAGGATGGCAGTATCTTCACACATTGTCTGTTTGTGTGAGCGGCTCGGTCAGCTGCGTACCGGTAGTCGGGTCAGGCGATAAACCCTGAGGGATGTATCATTGGATTCTGTAATTATAAATAGGCCCCAGCAGAATCCTTCCCTGGAAATAAATCTAGTTTACTCTATTATTAGCAGCATAAATCCTCCTCTCACCCAGAATCCTCATTCGGCAGCCGGGTTGGGAGGAAGGGGCTCCATCTGCGGGATCAGATTGAGGGTCTCAGAAGTGTTTATGAGGGTGTCGTCCTATGGAGATAATCCTTCTCTCGGGGAGAGCGTTCAGTTGAAACATCTATCATCATAGCTAACAGATAAAGGCTGTGTGTTGTGTTTAATTTGCTCTGAGTAAATAAATGCTTTAATTCTAAATTATGAAACAGGATGTTATCAGTTGCAGCCTGAAGAACCTCGGAATAAAGTCTGTCTCTCATCCATGCTGCTGCGTTTGGTTTGATCTGCTGACGACTAACTGACAGACAGACTCACATCAACTCCATGATATGTTTGTATTCGGAGTTTATAGATAGATAGACTCCAATGACATGGCAAAATAAGCCCAGACCACCACCCCTCCCCCACTGTGCTTTACTGTAACAGTCAGGTGTTTGTGCTCGCATGTTCTTCCTGTTTTTGTCTTTAAACGTGGTTCTGTGAGTTATGGCCAAACATCTCTACCTCAGTCTTATCTGCTCAGAGTTCAACACTCCAGAGGGGTTTCTTCCCTTCAGATAAAGCTTTGTAAAATCCTACAGCTATATATTTAGCTCTTTTTTTATCCATAATGGCGTGTAATAAACATTATCTTCCAGATCATTGGACTGTAACAGTTCCTCCACCACTCTTATTGCTGATGCCTTTCCTTCTTGGCATCGTGTTTGCTTTGAATAAGAACTGATGAGCATTTAAACCTAAAATAGCTGTAAATGTTTAGATCAAGCTGAGAACACAGGAACAGGGAGGATTTGTTATCTATTAGTCTGTCGTGTTAATGATCTCACTCTGTTCTGTGGCTGTGATTAAAAACTGGAAGGATGATGACTTCCTATATGAGAAAAACCTTAAAATGTTTTGACCTGTTAGGATTTGACTTAAAGGTTTAGTCACTTTGACTCTGGTCCTGATTCAGCGCCATCTTTGTTTCATCTGTGTTTTATCGCCGCCTTCTCTAATTTCAGTCCAAACCTTCTCAGTATTAAATGAACCATATACTGCAGAAATGATCTGTATAGGCTTTTAACTTTTGCCATCAAGAGCTTTATGTAGACGTTACCTTCAGTCATTTGGTCCTGTTTGAGTAATCCTTGACAGTAACTCACATTTCCAGAACCAGTCATTCTCATTTCTCTCCTCATAAGTCATTGTAAGGTCCCTGATCACCCCACTCTGTATTAAACCATCATGGCTGACCTGATGAAGTTAGAAACACACCCAGAGAGTGTAATAATCGAAACAGCTTTCAAACTACCTAAGGAGGAAAGCATTCAGCAGATATGGTTGCAATTAATATACTGGAGCTCTGAAGCAACACGTATGAATGTGGTCCTTTGTGACCTGCACTTTAGTCCGTTCCGCCTTAAAAAACTTAGCATGCAAGAGTCAAAGTGCATTCATGACGTGTTTAGTCAAGTAAAATAATGCAGTTCCCTCCATGAAGGCATCAGATGGACAAGCAACATCGCACTGTTCAAGCTCAAAACATGATGTTGTGCTCACTGAATATGATAATAATAAGGCAATATTTCATCATATGCTTAGAGTTGACTTTGAAGGTGAAAAAAAACGTAATCTTTAAATCTCACTGCTTTGAATTGTTCTCTGCTGGTTTGTTTGGTTGGTTTTATGTCCTGTTCTCCTTTAAGTATTCCTTGTTTCCTATTATTAAACTCTGCCCATCATTATTTACCTCCATCTTGTCAGCATGTGGCTCCTTCAGCAGCTACGCATTAGTACAGAACAGGTGCATTGTTGTGTCCATCATCACCAGGGAGCTGATGAAGACGTGACTCCAGCTGAAACCGTTAACCTGTAGACAGACTCCTGAAGGAGACAGTATCACACGCTGTTCAATGTCACAGCAAAGCTCTGCGGCCGTGTCGGACACAGATCACGTGTCCACATGTGATCATCCTCATAACAGCAGATCAGACACCCGCTGTAGACACACACACACAGATCTGTCTATCTATCTATCTATCTATCTATCTATCTATCTATCTATCTATCTATCTATCTATCTATCTATCTATCTA
>JAUZNJ010047077.1:0-31798 GCA_034780135.1 Jordanella pulchra
GGGAAGAACAGGACGACACAGGGAGCACAGAGAACAGAAACCTCAAAAACATCACAAGGACAGACGGATCATGACACAATGTCCGTGCCTTTTTTTGCCACAGGTGACAGGTTAACAAACCCTCCTATCTCTGTGGTCTATGAACTCCAATCAAAAAAAGGTCTGCAATAACAACAGGAAGAAGTGGACACAATGACATTATCTAGCTTTAACTCCAACCTCACCTGACTGAGTATAAAAAAAGGAATAAACAAGCCTAAAATTTGGGTATACGTTGCACTAGGACTGCATAACTACAGGCTGAGGTAGTGTCAAATTGGCAACTCAGGACTCTACAGGGTACACTATGTATTTCAGAGCCAAACAAACAGGGAAGCGTTCTGATTAAGTGTACGCAAAAGGACAAGTGGAAGTTAGCAGTAAAACGTAAATACTGACAACATAGTTGACTGATTTCAGGTTATAGTTAATTACTTATACTAAAGGAATGAAATGGAGGTTTAAGCATTACCAAAGCAACTGATCACTAATGTACCACTGAATTCTTATTTTTTGCTTATGAACAATATTCATAATGTTCAATGATATTTAAACTACACTATTTAAAACAAGAATACAGTTTTATTCAAAATAAAACACAGATATATAGTTTTATATATGTAGTATTAATGACCAAAATAATACTAACAGGACAAAAGTTGAGGATTTAAAGAGATCTAGGGTGATGATCTTGGTTACCTCTCTTGAACAGAATTTTTTTCAGGTTTATTTCAGCTTACCTTTGGCATCTTGATTGATGCTTGTTGAATAATTAAGTGCATTTCACAATATTTAGTCATTGTAGCCACCAATCAGTAAATACTTCATTTCCTATAACTTCATCTGTGAGGTTAAATCTGTCTGTTTACATTTGCTGGAATCTTTTAGATCTTGTGATGGACTGAAAGCACATCATACCTGTAGAAGACCCAACAATGGCATCATAGCTGCACAGCACATGATAGGAATGACTTAGCCCAAGTGGTGTGGACAGCACAGGGAATACCAGATCTGAAATTTGTTTATGTTGCATTAGTTCAGAAAAGGGGCAGATCCAGCAGTGCATTGCCCACCTGGGAAACAAAAATGAAAGATTCAGACACAATAAATCCAGAATTAGAAAAAAACTTTACACAAACAGCCCTGTTCCTAAGTGTAAATGCAATTAAGCAATGTTCTACAAGTGTTATTTGTTTATTCTTAAAATTCTTTTACTATTTAATTCAAAGACAGGGCTTTATATTTCTATATTTTCTTTGTTTGTTGTTTTCTGCATATTATTCTCCAAGCCAGAAAATCTGCAAAAATATATTAATTTTTTTATAAATAAAACTAAATATTATTGATTAAATATAAGTCAAAAGTCATGATGCAATAGAGAAATTTATGCAGAGCTTTGATGCATTTAAAACTTAGGAAAATGGTCTGTATCCTCCCCAACACTGAAAGTAACATTAAGTAATTTGAATTATTAAAATAAATGTCAAACTCAAAACTCTTTCCAAGTTAATTAGATGGGCTTCCAAACACCTGTGCTTAGTGAGATTTAGCCTCCAAGTTTTGCATGGTTGGTCCTGGTTTAGCAACGCAAAGCTGTGTGAGACAAATGGATTGAACAAGATTATCCTGAAAGAGAAATGGTCTTATCTAATAATAGTCTCCACTAGAAAAAAGAGGGTGTCAGACAATGGGTGGTACAGTTAAATAGAGGGGTACAAAACGACTGGGCTCATCTCCTATCTGTCCACCTCCTCTTTGTCACGAGTGCTGCTCTTTTGGACACTGGTAAGGTTCTATGGGTTCTAATCAAAACATTGTGTTGTTTGTCTGATTGCATACATGTGATGTTTTACTAAATATTAATTATGAGAAGATGGTATCCTGCCTATAGATTGGTGAGAAAATGTTTTTCTAGCTCACTATGTGATCTTTAACTATCTTTGTGTCTTTAAATTGAGCTTTTGTATTTCTACTGTGTTGTTTTGTAAACATTTAGTATAAACAACAGAGCTTTATTTAAGTGAAATATTAAAATATTGTATATCTGTTATAATGTAATACTAGATCAGAAGAATATAAGGATGCACTCCTCAAATGTAAGGCTTTGTTTGGTTTTGCCAAGTTGATTTCACCACAGAGGATTATTAGCATCCAGTATTAGAGAATCCATGATCCAGGCTTTGTATCAAGGCCCCCTCCACAGCTGTCTGGTCTATTTGGGGAGACAGTCTAGTCCACTCCAAATTCCTCTGATACTGATAATCATGAGGGGAAAGATGGGGATGAAGGACATAAGAGGAAAATCAGGGAGGGTTTTCACTTTGGAATTTTCCTAATTCGCTGCTGCAGCTTGTAGCTCTAATAAATCTAAAGTCTTATGTGATTCCATTCTTTATACTAAAAAAGGACGTTGATTCTGGGGAGACAGAGAGTGGGTGACTGCCAATAATCATTGCTAAATAAAGGGCAACAGCCTGGGAAAATATCCGCTATTAAAAAACTTTCCAGACTAAACAAATTTGCAATGCAATTCAAACTTGAGTGTTTATTTATGCTTCACTGAGTTACCCAAAAACTTAAAATGATCAGTTCTATGAGCAATTCAAGAGGCCTAATCTTATGAGCAGCACTGATTTATCCAGTAAGGAAGGGAAAGGATAAATATTGTAACTGTGGGTCTTAAACTGACACTCTACCCATGGATTTAAGAGCTCTTAGTAATGAAATCGCTTTGCCTGTAATTCAACACTTTCACAAATGACCAACTGTGTAAAAGGCTGTTATTCCAAACACAATATTTTTTGCAGTGGTCAGACAAAAAACAGTTGTTTAATCATCAATATTGTTCAATTTATGTGGTTTGAAACAAAAAATAAGAATTATCTTTATGTTGTTATGCTGAAAAGGCAATAAACATTTGGAATAATTCCTAAGCCTTAACATTTCCCTCTGTATAACGTACACAGTAAATGAGACAAAGAGAAAACCATTTAAATTCTTAACAAAAAATTTCAGTATCCGCTCAATTGTCAAATTTAGTAAAATTCTGAATCCACAAGCAAAGATGTTTAAAGTTTTATGAAAGACGTTCAAAATTCATGTCTATGGTAACACTTAAAAGCTAAAAAAAGCCTTATCCAGCACGAGAATGCCTGTTAGTCTCTGCTCTACAATCAGGCATGAGGCGTGTTGACAGATGATAAGGCCCATCAAAAGCTAAGAGGCAAACACAACTGCTATGTTTCTAATCTCTTCTGTATATCAGCCAGAAAGACCTCATCAGCAGGATGCCTGAGAATGTGTGAGTTATTAAACTCTCAGTTCTTACTACAGATCATTTACTCAGTTAAAAACACACAATGAAAAAGTTCACTCTGAGATTGTTGTTGAATTATGTTCAATCTTTCTTTACAGACAAGAGGTAAGAATAATTTGTCATTGAAAATATATTTGAGTAACAATGCTTAGCTGTGAATGTAATACAACTACTAAAAATGTCCTGCCAATGCAGAGGAAATCAAAGATATCAGCCTCAAGGAAGCTGATGCTGAAGGTAAGAAACATCACAGCCAAATATTAGCCTCTATCTTTTACATGTAATGTAGGTATTTTACCACATGAGAGCGATAGAGATCGACAACACCATTTATTCCTCTCCTATACTCACATAGTCTTTACAGGTAGAATAAAATTGATTTGCAGCTCTGAACAAATACTGTTACAACCAATGATTAAATACCTTTGCTCTAAAGGATAATTGTTTATACAGAGTCTGATGGTGGCAAAGGCAAAGGAGGAACTGGAGCAGGAGATTCTTGTCAAAGAGGAAGAAAAACAGAAGTACCTGGCAGAAAAAGCTCCTCCTCTGAACACAAGTGGCCTAAGTCTTGCACAGCTGCAGGTGCCAAACCCCAATTGGCTTTTCTCTCTGTAAAAAAAAAAATCCAACTAATCCAAAGATGAGAGTTTGTGAATTTAATTCTTTCTCATATAAATACATGTTTTAATGTATATTTCCCTCTTTGTATTTGTGTGTAGGATCTTTGCAGAACGCTCCATGAAAAGATTGATGTGGTTGATGAGGAAAGATATGACATTGAAGCCAAAGTTATGCTTAACACACGTGAGGTGGGTAAACAATATAATGCAAGCTTATTTTCAGTCATACAGTACAGGAAACCTTGCAACACCCCCCCTGCAGCTGTCCCAATACATCTCTCAATTCTCTCTTGCTGGATCAGATTAAAGACCTAAACATCAAGGTTCTGGACCTTAGGGGGAAATTCAAGAGGCCTAATCTTAGACGTGTACGTGTGTCTGCTGACGCCATCCTTCGTTCCCTGCTGGGTTCTAAGCACAAAGTATCCATGGACCTCCGAGCTAATCTGAAGTCGGTCAAGAAAGACGACACTGAGAAGGTGTGTTGAGGAAAAAACACTGCACACACTGCCAATGACAATGGTCCAAGAAAGATATAAACCTTCCTGAGGGTGCAGGGTTGTTACATTTATGAGGTCAATGCTCAGTATGCCACTAAGTACCAAGTGTGTTTATGTGTTTTTAAAAGGTGTGTTTGAGTAATCCAATAGATGGCCAGGGAACGGTGGAGGTTTGGTGCACAATACAAAGATCTGATTGTACACTTTTGTGACTGATTCTGCTCAATGGGTGCTATTTGTCAGTGAATGTGTATATCTTTGGATTACTCTGTTCAGGTGTGTACCTGTCTGTATCTGTGTGTTTGCACTGATCCACGAATATCCAAGCATTACATCAAGAAACCAGTTCTACAAGTACTGTTAAACACTGTTCTCTTTGGGGATTTCCGTTTTATAGCACAAGTCTCAGAGGCTTAGCAAACAATGGTGTTTTCTAAAGCTATTTGTCTCCACTGTGTCACAAAGAAACTTCTAGGTCTTTTATAGATTTTCTTACATCATCTGTTTACCTATCTGTCTTCAGAAGAGGCCAGTGGAGGACAGCGATTGGAGGAAGAATGTGGAGGCCATGTCTGGGATGGAGGGAAGGAAGAAGATGTTTGATGCTGCTAAGGGTTCTGCTCAGTGAAGACAGAAAGATGCCATTTTTCTCAGTTGTTGCTGTTGATCTGCTACTGTTCTCTGCAGCATATGTGGTCCTTTTTCACATTTATCTTTGCGTATAATTCTGCCTTGATTGTGGCAATATGTCCTCAATTTTCCACCCTTTGATTTGTGTTTGAATTTTGGTTTCCTCTAGATCAATTTGTATCAGTAATTTAGCTGGTTTTGTTTCAGATCCACTGTGGCAAGCTAATAATAAACCTAACTGATATGACAATAGCATTTTTCTAATTATGATTTAGAAAAAACAAATGATCGTGCTAATTGAAGTAATTACTTAATGCAGCAATGTTGTCTTGTGAACCATAGAAAATTAAGAAAATAATTTTTTAAAGAATAAAAATAACACAAATATAATATTTAGATGTGATTTCTCAACATCTTCTGTATTTGGTTGTTATTCAAGTAAAGGTTTAGTAACATTACCTTGAAGCAATCCCTGACAGATTCATCACATCTACCATAAAGGAAATCAGAGGGAAGACTTTCTTAACTTGGTTGAAACTGAATCTAACATACAAGTTGAAGGCTTAGATGAAGATAATCATTTTGCTAACTCTGTGTCAGAATGACCTTTAGCAGCGGGGTTAAGTAGGAGTCTTGAGGCAGAGAAACATAACAGACCCACTAGGTGTCAATTCACCAACATTTACACACACAGACAGCCTGCTTACAAAGGTCTCAGCAGCAACCAACTCTCTTGTGATGTGAACAACCTGCAGTCTTTTATAGACCCTGGCTGTTCCAATTAACAATAACAATTAACAAACCCACAAATAAACAGGGTAAAACAAAATACATACACAAAAAAACTTAATACAAACAACCAAATCTTCAAAATATTAGTAAATCCTATTCAGGTTTAAGTAAACATTTTATTTCAAAAAAGACATCTCTATAAATATAAATCCACCATTCAACTTCTAAAGTGTATAGTTTTACTACCTCTTCAATCTGTATTGGTGTCTTCCAGAACCTTTAAAAAGTATTTAGGCCCCCAGGGAATCGTTTAGCTTGAACACCCTAAACAGGAAGAGACAAAGGTAAGCCACAGCTACACCAAACATTTCCAATACTCAATGCTTACATCCATGTTTGTTTTATTTTAACAGGACTCCATCAGTTTCAGCTGAGATGCAACTGCACAAAACACAAAACTAAAATACTTAAATCTGCATTGGTTTCCTCCATCATTCAACCTATGTTTCAAGTATTTCCAGTCATGTAATGAAGACCTTCATTACACTCAGAAACTTCAATTGGATCAAAACAGCAAAGACTATTTTTATTACCATTATGTGCCTTCATTTATTCATAAATGTCTTAAATTAAACCAAAGTGTAAATTTGTTCCTCAAGGAATGATTCAGCATGTATCTTTTATATATCTAGTTTGAAGACCCAGCAGTAAATTATCTACAATAAGAATGGGCACATTCTTGTTTTTATAGTGCAAATGCCTTCAAACAATAGATTTGGGTGTTTAAAAATAATGTTAAACTTATAAACTTAAAAAAGTAAAAGTAAAAGCACATTAAACAAAAAGTGTACACAATATTAAAAGTGCACATCTGAATTAAAATAAACATCAGATATACTGCTATCACAAGCCCTAAATAATATTAACCACAATTCATTCAACAAATATTTCCACTGCTTTAAAAAGGTTTCATATGAAAAAGAACAAATGTAGTTTTTGAATAATGATTTGAATTCTTTGCAGATTACTCGCTGTCAGTGTGTTGGACGGTGAGTAGAGCCCAACTTATAGGCAGTGAAATTAAAAACTCTACAAGCAGCTTTAGGCAGCTGTCCAACGGATTGCTAGCTTGCTTTCCATAATCTGGAAAACCGGGGTTCTGTCGGGTGACGGCGATAGTCAGAACTCCGACTGTAAAACTGTCACTTCTCTCCTTACTCTGGCTTGAATCACATTGCAAATGAGCTCAAAAGCATAAGCAAGTCTTTTTAGCTTCATCTTTCATCCTACCAAATTTCTAAAGTGTTTTACGTTTGGGAGTTATAACTGGTTTTATCAATGTATCTGCTAGCTGAAGCATCAAGCAACCTGTGACATCACAGGTGGAGTACAGCAACATGGTGGCACCCTTGCCAAAAAGTTATAAAACCATTCTTCGGTTGCTTTTTTTTGTTTATATTTTTCACATTTGTAATATAATTATTAAGAGTAAGACACAATCTCGTGAATTAAGTTAGTTTGGTTAACCGTTTCATTTCCACTTTAAAGGTGGGAAAGGCTTTATTTTTTGATAATATAAATATAGTTCTTATAAAGTGGAGAGACACAATCTGTCTGAGATTGTCCAGTTGAACATTTGCACTATTTGCCTTTTAGTGTGTTTCTACAAGGAATATATCCGCTCCAATGCTGCTCAACAGGATTCCTTAACAGCTGCTTGCTTTGCATCTCCATAAAACAGAATTATCCCCCTTCCTGTTTCAAAACAACCTTGTATGGTTGGATGTAAAAGGTATTGCTATTTGGTAATAAATACATTTTAACATAAATTATATAATGGAAGATTTTAAACTCTTGGTCAGGAATGCAAGATTACAAACTTCAATGTTGGGCTGCAGAAACTTACTGAAGAATGACATCCAAATAGTTGCAGTTTGATAACATCTTAGTGTCAAAGGGACTTTTCTATGAATGTCAAGTGAGCAGGTTTATGCTTGTACAAAAATACAGGAAAAAACAAACTTATGATTGTCCTTTTTTTATCAGCATGCCAGTTCTCATATTGCAAGGTTTAGGATAAGATACTGGAATTTAGATAAGGTGGGGAGTATGTGTGGATTGGTGTGCGTCTCTCTCTCTCTCTCTCCTCTTCAAACCCAGGTAGGGTCAGAGTCCGGCACACAACAAAGGAAGGTGTGGCCTCCAATGGCAAAGCAAACAGTCTCAATAACAGTGTGAAAAGTCTCACTGCTACTTACAACAACATGCTAGTTAGTGTTTTGTAACAAGATCATTCTTAGGCACACGTTTATGCAGTAACTGAGTAAAGCACTGATGTTAACAAATATGTTAATTCTGGCTGTAATTTCATCATATATATATATATATATATATATATACTTATGTATGTATGTATGTGTTATACTGATAACCGTAAAAAGTATGACTCTAACAGCCTTCACCATACAAGGAGAGGAGAGTCTTCCTCCGTTCCCACCTCCCCCTCTCTGTCAGGTGGAAGGCTCACCTCTCTGGTCATGTGACATCTCAATGTACTGCACCCGGCTAAAGGTGGACTGCTTTGTGCAACACAGACTCTAATTTTACTGCCTCTGTCAGAGTGCCAGTCTGCTGACTTTTTCCTGTCATCTGAGTGAATTGGAAATTTTTCAGTTTATCTCCCAACATGTCTATCAGTCGGAAAAACTGGTCAGCTCTATCCAGGTAAGACTAACTTAAAGTTTATTTGTAAAACGGACAATGACACCTGTTCTCAAGTGAAAGTGACACTTCACACACTTTCATTTAAACCTATGTTCAAGCTTTAGTTTCACTATCAAATGTTACCGTTTGAGTTTTCAAAACTTACTTGAACTAATGGTAGCTTCTTTTTCATGTTGCTCTTTGCCTTGCTTTGTAATTTACTGATTGTACTGTTTTGTTAGGCTGAGGCAATTGATAAAATTTGCCTAGAGAATTGTAAAGCTGAACAGGTAAAACAAGTTTTGTGTAACAGTTACTTCTACTAAAATCACTCATTTCAATGTAGCCACAAAGGGCGTTTGGATTGTCTTTGACATTTTTTTCTCTACATGCTTCCTGTTTTCAAACTTTGTCTCGCTGTTTCATTATCAGTTTAATATTTGCTGACGTAATCACATGATTTCTCCCACATGCATCCCCAATCAGCCTTGCCCGGCAGTGGACTATGGAGGATGAAGAGGAGGCAGAAAGGGAAAAAAGGAGGAGGGTGAAGAGCAGCACTGCTGAACAAGATGCAGAATCCAGCCCTGCACAAAGAACGGCATCAACAAGTGGCGGCACCTCTGGGACGGAATCGTCCAGTGAGACATCTCAAGGACTAAGCAGGTGGAAATGATACATAATTCACCAAACAATCTGACTTAAATCCGATATTTCTTAATTTTTCTAGTTCTATTTGTTGTGAACAGAGCTGAGCAGAATCCTTCTGTTTTAAATACTCATCTTGTTAGCAGACAGGTTTCATGTGAACAGTGACAAGATTTACAGTTTCGCTCCTCTGGACTGCCATCTATACCTTCCAAACACACTAAAAAACATTAAACCACAATGCAAGAAAAACTGCCAAAGGCACATGCAGCTGAGTACCTGGAGCACAAGCAGTCTTTATAGAGAGAGAAATGACTGAAAAACTCTTTGTTATAGAAATCTGACCGGACACAATGCTGACATACATTTTCAATGCACTCTGAAAACTATCCAGACATAAACGTGTGTCTATGTGATGTTGTTCACAGTGTTGAACAGATGCAGCTGGACTTTGTGGAGATGCTGAGAGCACGTGATGAAAAAAGGAGGATGAGACATGTGGAGGTACTGAGACGACAGAAAGAGGAAGAGGAGGGTAATTTAGGTGCAAGCGGAGAAGAAAGAGGAGAAGGAGATGGCAGGGTGGTGATTCTCGGGGAGTTGGATGAGGAGAAGGGCAGTGTCTTTAAACCACAACCACCAGCTAAAACATCTTCCTACAGTCCCACCAGCAACAGCAAAACCACAACTAACACTGCAAAAACACAAGTAAGTAGAAAAACTTTTCTTTTTAATTGAAACTGAATTTAATGACTTTTGTACGCATTAGTACATTTGAGGGAAAACTTGTGGTTGAAAGTCTCTATGCAAAAGTTATCAACGTTTTATCTTCTAGAGGTTATCTCTTAGCCAAAAAGGAAGGGTGGAGTCAATGTAGCACACCTGCTGTAAAGCTTTACTTTGTAAAGCTTTTGATTGTGTGTTTTTTTTTGTCCGTATTGAGCTGAAGGTTTTAATGACCAAACGACCAAAGAAATAAAAGCTACAGGAAATGGAAGTAAGAAAAGGTGAAATCCCACAAAAGATAGCCATGATTAGGAAGATCAATGTTGAAAAAGCTGCCAAAGTATAATGGTGTTAGGATGACCACATACATAGCTCCTTCAGTGGTTTCTTAAAACAAACTGTAAGGGGTTTCAAATTAAAGGTTGAGTAGATAGGAAGTACAGAAAGTAATTAGACTTTCTTGAGTTGCTTGAAACTCTTCATTGGCACACAAAGAGATGGAAACACCTCCTTTATTATTTGAAAAAGGGCATTTCTCATTGGAGAATAAAAAAAACTGTACAAAATTCACACAGAAACTGAATCATCCAAAAATGCAATTGAAAGCAAGGAGGCATACAGGAAGAGGCTGGAAAACAAGAGCAGCATCAGAGATGTGTGTTCAGGGATAAACAAGATCAGAAGCTTCAAGCAGAAGGAGGATCAGAAGGATAGAAGTCTGGACAAAGCCAGTCAACTGAATACATTCTTCAACAGGTTCAGTTCAGGAACACGTTGGATCCTTCTCTCTGCCAACAGTCAAACAGAGATCCCACCCTCATTTGACCCAAATCTTCTCAGTCACACCTTAAGTATTTTGTCTCCTACCTCTGCCATGGACCATCCTGCTTCTATAGGTTTTTTCTCAGCCAGATCAGAGGATGGTGTTGCTACCTCCACCTTTCACCTGTCTATCTGTAGAAGTCAAATGAAGGGGCAAGTGGAGAGAAGGAATCGCAATAACTCACCAGGTACAGGTGCACCAAAGTCATGAAGTACAGTGAAGAATTTGGGATTCTACAGCACAGCTGCAACCTTAGCCTGATCCAGACACTTTCAAGAAACTCCAGAAGACTCAGATGGAGACATCAACAACTGCCTGAATCCAAGGCTACCTGACAAACAGACCGTAGTTTGTGAGACTAAAGGGTCAACTCTCTTTTCAAGTAGCTAGTGAGCAGCACAGGAGCACCACAGGGGACAGGACTCTCACCGTTCCTTTTTACTCTGTACACCTCTGACTTCCAGTACCAGACATAGTCCCGTTAGCTGCAGAAACATGTGGATGAGTATGTAGTCATTGGGTGCATCAAAGATAGAGAAGAAGCTGGTTGACTGCTTGGCATGTACTGGAAACAATCATCTGCTCATGAATGTGACCAAAACAAGGGAAATGATTTCAGAAGAAAAAAAAGTTGAATCCTAATAACATCATGGGAGAGGAAGTGGAGGTGGTGGAGGAATATAAACACCTTGGTGTTCACCTGGACAACAAACTTGAGACACAGCTGTGAAATTGTCTGCAAGAACAGACAGAGCAGACTGTACTTCTTGAGCAACCTTAGGTCATTCAGTGTTTGCAGCAAGATGCTGCATTTCTTTTATAAGTCTGCTGTTGAGAAAATGTGATATCTCTGGACATCATCTGCTAGGGGTTAAAAGCATCAGAGCAAATAACTTTAAATGGCTAAACAACCAAATAAAGAAGGTCAGCTCTGTTGTAAGAACTAATGTAGAACCTCTGGAGTAAATAATCTTTACATAGTGAAAAACATTATAGACAACAGTGAGCACCCTCTGCATCAGACTGATACACATCAACAGTGTTCTTAGTCAAAGGCTTCTTTGCATCTGGTGTAAGACAGAAAACTATAGAAGATTCTTTCTGCCAACAGTTATCAACTTATACAACAATTCAGCGAGGAAAGTAAATGAGTTACTACAGCATTTCTTTTCTTTTGGGGATTAATAAAGTATTTTTGAGTTGAATTAAATTTGAATGCTCAGAGCAAACTGTCAGCACAAACAATAGTGATGTTCTGATAAAGGCCGTTGAAGTTTGAGATTAAAAACAAACAAAAGGTGCAAACTATCCTGGTCAGTATCTTACAGCCAGCTATTATGAACTCTGCAGTTTCAGGGGGATGTTTGCACTCCCTGCATATTTGGTCTCATATAATGAAGCAGACTAGTGGCTTTTATTCTTGTACTCCTGCTCCTTTGAAGCCAATGTTACACTTGGCTTCTGCACTGTCCTTCAGTTCAAGCCCATACAACAGAATTTCTTGAAATTACCCTCTTCCTCAATTAGTTGGTCAAACATCTGTAAAACATCTTATTTTCTTATGACTCCTCCTTCCAGTTTTAACTCTATTATATTGGGTTTCTGGATCATGCAAAATTTATGCAGCATTTCATCATTGTGGGCTTGACACACAAGAGGCTCCCTCGCCATTCATTTGCCAAGGAACCTGTGCGATGAGGCCACAATTGCTTTCCCTCCTCCAGCCAAGCAACTGGCGAAATTCTTGCTTGGGCTTGCAGCGCAACACAAGAAAACTTTTATTACAGTAGCACAACCCGCAATCAAAATGAGTGAGGGTCTCACTGACTCTTCAACCTTGCTGCCTTGTCTGTCACGGAAGACTTTGAAAATTTCAAAGTCACTTCAATTTCACATGTTATCCTATTTCTCAGATACAAAAGACATGAGAGCCCAATTCACAACAGCTGTTATTTGCATCCTCTGTGCTGGGTTTCAGGTCTTCAATGATGACAGCCATCTGTCACTGACCCCATGCTAATTATTGTTTTTTATTCCCTGTGGGATTGCTAGTTATATTGCTGTCTTGAACATCTGTAGTCCTGCAACTGATGTTTTTAGCTGCTTCTTAACTAGCAAACAGACTTGGCAGATTTTTTATGCTAGAAGTCCCTCCTGCTACAAACAGGATTCAAACCTGGGTTGCCAGCACCTGTAATGTCACCTTTTGTTATAAGCATCTAATCTCCCATAAGTACAATTTTGTCCAAGTTATCAAACGTTAACAATAGTTATATTGCTTTATTTTTTCTTAGGTGAATTAATGGTTTACTATTTTATTGGCATAAAATTAGATGTTTAAGATCATTGAGTCATTTAATCTCTTTAGCCTCTTTTTATAACAATCTGGCTGAGGGGGATCACATTAATGCCAAACAGAGCATCACTTTGGAATATTGTCATATCATAATCACACAAGTCATATCATATTGGATATGACTTGTGTAATTGAGTTTGAATTTTGCTCTCACAGCTGTTTCCCCTTTTATTTAGCAGCTGGAAATTTTAGCAGCAAAATTTAATTGAAAAGAATTAAATGTAATGAAATACCATACAACTGAGAAAGTAATATGGCGGTTTGTCTTTTTTTTTCAGGAAGATTTCATTGTGTTTAACTGCCATAAATATAAGCAGACCACTCTGTTAATAGCATATATCTATATATATATAATACTGATGTCCTCCTGACATCTGGGAAGAAAAAGGAATATTGATTCCTTTTGGTAGGACAAGTAGTTTTTATGAAAATATTTCCCTTTTTCCCTCTGATGGATAACTCCGTTGACAATCTAGATGGAAATACACTGACCAAACCTTTCAGTCTGAGCTGTCCTATTTATGCTTCTTAAAGTTCTGCCAGTGTTCCGTAACACTGTAGTATGGCTGATCCGTTACCCCACGCAAAGGAGAATTGCGTTAATCATTTCCCAGTTTTACAGCAACAAAATCTAGCAATGCTGATCACTATTGCTGCAGGTGACTGAACCGATTTTAGTTGAGTATTGCATGATTTTATATCAGCCTTTCGTGCATTTGATCCATTAGATCTGATAAAGACTAATTTAGAGTACAGCCAAACATGTAGACAGGGTGTTGCAGTTATATCACATGGCATCAACCTGAACATTAAACGGTTTGGCCTGAAGGATTTTGATCAGTGTGGATCCAGCATCTTTCAGTCAATTTGCTTTTCTAACTGTAGTGCAAGAAAAAAAAGCAATATGCATTGCTTAGAGGTAAATAATTATGTATTTGGACATTAGGGGTGTATTTAAAGTGAATTATCTGTTGCAATAAGGTACAATGCAAAAAGAAATTAAGGTTTAATATTGAATAGTCCTGCTCGGTTACTGGACTTGCACTTGTTCTGTGAAGCAAATGGATATGCAAAACATCTCTAAAACCTAGATAAGAAATATTTAAAGCCATAATTTGAACCTTATCTGGTCTTACACATACAGTACACTCACTTACAGTATAACTGCAAATTAGGATATAACTACAGGTACAGGTACAGATATACACAATCATAAAAGACATTCAGTGTGTTCAGGCTAACTATGCTTGCTGAATTTTATTCAACTTTTTTTCCCCCTTTATTTGTAGCCCAGTAACGAGGAGTCGCCAAGCAGAGACCAAACAGCTGAACCCAAACCAGCCACCAGCGCAGCTCGCAAGTTTGTCAGGTTATTAACTAGTTTTTGATAGATTCATTTCCAGTTATTTAAGAAAAATATGTAAAAACCCTTTAACTTTATGCATATTTTTGAAATATTACAACCACAGATTTATGTGGTAGAAGTACACAAAGGAAGGCACAGTTGTAGGGGAGGAAGAGGAACTTAATTTTGCCCCCCCGAAAATAATGTCTTTTGCACCTTGTTGAGTTCAAAAGTTTCCTGTTTAGCTAATCGGGTTCACTTTAGAATAAACGATAAAAAGAAGTTTACAGCAGCGTTGGGTTATAAAGCAGTATCTCAAGGTGTAAACATCTCAGAGTCCTGTTCAGTCTATCAGGCAAATAAATATAAACATACAGTTATTACCCAATAAAAAAAGGTTTAGTTGAATGACCACTCTTCAAACTCACTTTTGAGTTTACTTACAAAGTCAATAGTTACAGTATGTAGAATAGGTTTAAATACAATATTCTGCTTAGAGCATTTTTAATCAACCTCCAAATGACATGACAGACTCAACGGATGGAAAACAACATTTGTCCATTAAGCATGGATTACAAAAATAGGAAAGTGTGTCTGTCAGTGGTGCATATTTGTTTAAAGAAAGCTGGTTTTCATGAAATGAAGTTACTCAATGGATGGAGCAGCCAAAAAATTACTCAAGTATGAGTAGTATTGCACTTTTTACAAAGCTTTAAAAATATTCCTAAAACTAGATTTAGAGATCTGCTCTTTCGATGAGTAGCTGGCAAAACCGTGACTGCAGCTAAGGGTGGTCCTGCTCCAATGCAGATAGGATGGATACAAATTTTTAGATTCGAAGGTGGAAAATCTTTTGAAAACATCATTTTCTTTACGACATGAAAACACTGAACTTTGTGGTCATGATGTGACAGAAATGAAAACCTTCTAAGTTAGGATTTTTTTAAGGTACTTAAACCAAATGAAAGCAACCATATCCTAAATCAAAGCTGTTGCTAGTAATCAAACATTCCCAGCACATTTTTTTAAACTTGATGCCTTAACTCTAATTTTCATTTTATAATTTATTCCTCGTTTCTCATAATTAAGAGATTCTTACACAGTCAAACATATAGTTGTTGAAGAACTGATTATCTGTGGGAAGACTCTGAGGAAGTGTAATACTTCTGGTTTTCTCTTTAGATAAACAAGGATCTTCTTCGGATGACTTTATTGTTTTGAGGCAACAATGGTTACTGTCATCCTCGTCTCTATCACACCACTGTTCATTTTTTAATCATTTACCGACTGTAAAACAAAAAGTCTGTTTCAGGTGGTTTAGCATTGTGATGTGATAGGAGAAAAACTTTACAATGTTTGACATCTACTTAAAACTGTGTAATGTTGTGACCCTTAACTCCAAAAGGAGAATCTGGCTTTAACTTAAATAAATGGTAATTTATTTACTTAAATGTAGTGATTAAATCAAATTGATCCAACTTAATATAGTTAGTCATAAGCTGACTATAAAAATAAAGTTCAGTGAGATGTAAAGAAATGCTCTGCTGTTTTGTTCCAAACGGTGCCGTTCTGTGCAATAAACCTTTGTCATGAAATGACTTAGTTTAGGTTTATTATTATGCATCTGAACAGCACTGTTAATGTTTGTTTTTAATGAATGCAAAAAGTTAAGTAAATGTAGATATTTACTTAACAAAATAATCTAACTGAATGGTCAATTCAACCAGGTTAGAATGAAATGGCTTAATTTATTCCAAAGTCAGCAGTGATTTCAGATCAGAGACTGGGCTCATTATCATCTATAAACACCTTCCTCTGTCCAAGATTCAACCATCTGTTGATTTGAGAGGAAGCTGAAGAAGCTGCAGACTTTCCTTGTTCTTTGTTACTTTACCCAGTTTGGGGAATCTCTTGTATCAGTACCACTGGCAGTTAAAAACGTGACACTACAACCTCCATGCTGAGCCCTGGTGCTGAGTTCTGAGGTTTAAATGCTTCTCGACTCCTTTGGTTGTACTAATTGTTATGGAGACCAAACAGCTCAGGCATTTTCTTGTCTAATCTCTTCAACTTTTCCCCAGAAGGCATTTATTTGTCTATAAATGTAGCTGTAAATTTCAATCAAGCTTAAATTTGTCATTTTTTTAAAAAGGGGATTTTTATTGGCTATCACAGGACTGCTGTATGAAATTTGATGCACCTTAAACAGTGACTATGTTTGTCCAACAGCTGAGGTTTGAAGCCAGAACGTCATTGCCGTTTGAATTCAACTGAGTATCCAACCAGACAAAAAACCCAAACCTACATCACTATTAGGTTTTTAATGGATAAATCAGGCTTAGCAAAGTTTTGGAAAAGCTCTGACCTCAAACATACTGAAAATGAGTGGACTTTTCTTTAAAGCCTGTTCTGTTCTATAAAACCGAAAAATTTAGATTCACTAGATAGAATAATCTAATTCAATCTAGCAGAGAGGAGCAGACATCCAACCAGATTTAAATCAGAAGGTTGTTGATTGTTGGTTAACAAAAAGCTCGTACTAATCTGAACCTTAATAAATGACAAAACGCAATGAACTGATGTCAGTTAATTTTAGTTTCCATTTTAAATTGCATATTTTAGCTAATTAGTAAACGTTAGCTATTGGGAGTAAAAACATAAATTAAAATACACACTTCTATTGTTTAAAAATTCCATAAATCCATTTTATTTTAATAAAAGCCTGAAATAAATATGACATTTATAAGCACAATGAGATCATTTGAATGTTATTTTTATTTAATAATAATAAAATAAGACTTGATTAAATCATGTCTTTCTTATTTTTGTTAAAATAGTTCTTAAAATCCTGCATGTTTCTGTTGTTCCAGCTCTGTCTCTATTTCCCTGGACAAGACTCCATCAGGCCGCACAACTCCCATGAGCCCTTGCTCTCCGTCAGCCTCCTTATCCCCTCAGGATCCATTTCCCTCACCCTGCCAAAGTACATCTTCTCATGGATCTCAAAGCCCCGTCCAGAATGGACACACGCAGGCGGTATTCAAGCAACACACAAACACATACTAATATTTAAAACAAAAGGCCTCATTTACAGCTTCATCTCAGCTTCCTGTTTCTGTCATGTCAGACGGATTTGCAAAGCGCTACTCCTGGACCTTTTGCTTTCTTTGTAAAGCAGCTTCACTTATTTACTGTATGCAGGCAGTAAAGTTTTACAAAGTTCCTTTAGTTTTATCTGCACCACAGTACTTTAGTTGATTGCAGAAACAGCACCCCCTGATAGGTGAAAAGTGAATGTTCAGGCCTTTTTACCAAATGAACACAGAGCTACACCATGAAAGTGAAGCAATATACACATTTAGGAATCATCTAAAATGTCAGGAAGCTTGTCTGTTCTTTACCCCAGATCAGTTCGAACGGCTCTTCGGCCACCGGAAACTTCGAACAGGTGACAAAGCCTGCTTTCGTCAGACAGAGCTCCAGGACCATATCTTTCAGGGTAAACGCACACATGTGAATAGATCCATTCTTCCTGCTTAATGCCAACATTAACTTCTTCCAATTTGACTGTTAATCTCACATCAGCTTGGCAGTCTATCAGCTCGGCAGAATTTGCTTGTGCAGCTTAAAGCTTTCGCCTGGTGTTGATAAGACTTGAAGCAATATTTACAAGTCGACTGCCTGCTTTGTTAACATCTGAACACAAGAGAGCAGATGATGAATGTGCAGCATCCAGACACTGAGTAAGTTTGGGATTCTGGACACAGATACTCATTGAGGATTGTTTTAACATAGATGATGAAGAAAAAGGAAGAGGAGATCACACCACTCAAGAGGAGGTGAGGAACCAACCCTGTCAGTATTTCTGGAATATTTGGATCTGTTTTTAAAATATTTGATTGATGATTGGTTTGCTTTGCTGCAGTGCAAGTGTCCGGATGGCCTCCAAGAAGTTTGAAACAAAGACAGTAAGTAATACCTCAAATTTTACCAAAAGAAAGGAAATTGATTGAATATTTTAAAATTAAAAGTTTGCTTTTCATGGTTAATTAAAACTTCAGCTGATGACCCTTCATTTTTAGCAGAGACACATCGGCACCAATCCAAGGGAATTTAGTGCTGACTTGGATTAGAATAATGTGTGGTACACTGTAACAATGACTGTATTTTCTGTTTGGGTTTTAACTAGAACCAAAATGAAGATGAGGATAAGGGATCATTCCAGAGAAAGTGAGAGTATTTTCTTTTTACATCTATTGTTTTTTGTTTTTGTTTTTATTACAAGTTATAGGGCTTTAAACCACTGCAATTTGTTGGTAAAGTCCATAAATCTGTTGTGCGTTTTCAGCTCTAGGCAAAGAGTCTCATCCAGATCTATCAAGGAGAAGATGGAGCAGCTTGCTCAGGCAGCCCAGGTCAGAACCATAACCCAAAAATTTGACTTTTGACTCTTTTTTGTTCTTTTTCCATAAGATCTAAGAATTGCTATGCATTTTTTGCATCTTTGACTTTTGGTAATGATCCAAAAGTAAAGCACTGCAGCATCCACAATAAAATGTTGGTATGTTGCAATCACCAGAGTTTTAGATCTTTTAGATGATCTGGGCTCCAGCTACAGTACTCTCGACATCTTTCTGAAATTGTTTTTTTTTTCTTTTAAGTATTTTAGTTAAATCTATATCTACACAGTCTGAAGAATCCGTGTAAAAAATGCTGCAATAGTGATGCTGCATCAGCAGCTCATGATACCAGTAAGAATGAACACTTCAAAACTTGTTCGGCCTAAATTGGGAATTTTCTTTCTCTCAATATAAACAGCCTGGTTTTCAATATAGATATTCAACTGAGCTGACTGTACTTCTCTTTATGGTTTGACATAAAACCATAAAATATAGCTTTTTTCAATATGAAATAGAGATTATGTTGTATCCTTTGTAATATTTTGATGTTTCTGTAAAGTTGCATTTTTGTATCAGTTTGATTGCTATATTTATTTAAAACTATCTATGCCCGGTCCTCATGTTTTAATAAAGAAATATATTTTTTTCCTTTTAAAAACTCTACTTTACTCACTGGTCCTGCTTATTAATCCTGCAGCTAATGTTGAAATGCAATTAGTTGTCCACAAATTGTAGCCTAAATTCTGCCTAATTTGATTTCTTTGCTTTTTGTTTCCCCTCAGAAATCTGAAGTTCCACGCTCAGCGGATGTGACCCAGAGGACTCTGTTCCTGCTGGAAGAAGTCTCAAGGAAAAGAGGCCTGTTTGAGAAGGATCAGAAGGAGCAGAGCAGCGCCGGCCCTGGAACTTCAAGAAGTGTAGATTTCTACTTTACCAATGACACAATTCTTTGTCTTATTGATGAGTGTGCTCGTATAAAAAATACAAATTCCCATACTTTTTTTTTTTATCAGGAATTTAGAAGTTTCGCATCAGGAATGTCAGATCGGATCAACAGCTGGCTCAATAAGAGCAACAAACCAGGGTCTCCACTGAGTCTTGTAAGCTGGGTCTTTTATTCATTCAAATCAAAATGTTATTTTAAGCGTGTTTTCCTTCTCAACAGTAAGATACTAATGAAACATAAAAATGACACCAATGAAAGCACAAGAACAGCACACTAGAAACAAAATAATAAAAAGGACGGTAAAAGAACAAAAATGGCCTACTTAACGTTGTTCGGACTTTCAGTTTGTGCTTCTGAGACTTACAGCTTTTGGACGCCAGGGGGCAGCAGTGCTCTTTGGAGTCTCTGGCTGTCACTCCTAGTTTCTGCAGCTCAATATTAGGATCTAAGGTTTTTTTGTGGAGTTTTTCTTGTTAGAATCCCCATTAAAGACAATGGAAACTTTAGGGATGCTCTAATTTTTGTTTTGTTTTGTCGTTTGTTTGTTTTTTGTTAGTTAGTTAATTTGTTTTTCTTTTATAGACATTTATTTTAAAATATTAAATCTCCAGTTTTACTTTGAAATTATCTATTGAAAAGAAATTGACTGGATTGCTCAATCAACCTTCTTTTAATTTTTTATGTATTTTTTGTTTGTTTATGGAGACTTCCTTTAGCATTGCTCTCTCATCCATCAGAATATGCTAACATGGATGACCGAAACCTGGGCAAGACGGCAGCTCTTTTGATCCTTTAATTATTACTTTAAGCTATTTTTCTGCACAGAAGAAGGGATGTTTCTTCCCACTTGTTTTATACCTGCTTCAATACAATTTTAGACGTATAAGATGCTACATCCTTCCCTCTGAAGTTCTCAGACAGTTCTCCATATCTTACCAAAGTGTTTACTCTCACTCCTGGAGCAGTCCAGAGCGCACGTTGCTGGAGGCAACAACATGTGTGTAATTAAGTGCTGTTGATGTGATAAGTCTCTGAGTGATCTTAGATTTACTTGCTGTCTTAATGTATTTCTCATCTATTTTTTTTTATTGCATTTCATTTTACAAAAATATCAAAGGTCTCTTTTTCAGGTTCTGCTCTGTTTTTCCACAATGTCTAAATATGTTAGGGGAAACACAATAGGTGTGACAGGAGTGTATTTTTTTCTTGTTGTACTTTTAGTATAAGTATTTGTCCTTTTTCTGTTTCTAGGACCTGAGACATGTAGACATCAGCAGCAAGAGGAGCCTCTTTGAGAACCAAGGGGAGGAAAGTGTCTCAAAAGTCAGCCCTGGAAAAACCCATAAGTGAATGGTAATCACTAATAATCCTGCGTAATTAACTCCTCTCACCTATAAAGTACAAAAAGAAATTGTTTTTGATGTTTGTTTTTACAGGGGAAGCAACGTTTTGGATATTTACGAGACGCTATGACTGACCTTTTGCTTCTTTATTTTATTTAATTTTTTTCACTCCTAAAACTCACATGAAGAAAACAAAATGAAATCCTGTGTAAAAGAATACATCTCTTAGACTTATTAGGGCTCTATCTTCCAATTTTGCTTTGCTTATTTGCCTATGAATTGTTTTGCCTAATAAGAGAAATATTCTTGCTGATTTGTAAAACAGGTAAAGACAAATGTGTTGTTTTAAATTTAAATTCAGCATTCAAACGCTTTAAACTCGGGGGAGGTCTTCAGGCTAATGGTGTTTACCGAATATTCTGAATATTGGAGTTGTAATTGAAAGTGTTTTTGTCTTATCTTATACTTGGACTTTTGAACCAATCCTGCCTCTGTGAGAAATAAAATGTTTTCCTACAACAAACGACTGCTGCAGTTTCCTTTAACTAAGATGAAAAATAGGCCTTTTATTTAAAAGGTGGTGGTGGTGGTGGGGGGGTGCAGATAAGAGCTGAATGCCTGTGTGTTTTTTTAAGCGGCAGGGTGCCATTTAAAGTTAAGTGTCTGTGTGAGGGTGTGTGCATGTGTGTGTGTTAGACTGTGACTAACTATGGTTTTATCTGGATGGTTTAGGCACGTCAATATCACGGCTGTGCACATTGCAACCTTTTTTGGTGTTAAAGGAAGAGTAGGCGCTATCTATGAAGTTATTAATAACACAACAAGGGGGTCCTAAAACCTCTTCCCTCATTATATCCCCCTGTTTCACCCTCAGTGGCGTTCAGTAAAGGTTAGGAGCTGCACCTTGAGCTTTGTTCCTTTCTTGTCCAACTTGTTGCCTTTTTTAGGTAAGGCTGCAGTATTACACAATTTTAAAAAGTCCAGTTGAATTAACTTAATCTGCGATTTAACGTTCAGAGTCATTGAACGTGACCTGCCATGTCGGACAACGAGGAAGCAGTGGAGGACTACGAGTAGGTGGAAGCATTTTCTATATATTTTTTCTTTTTGTTATATCTGGCATTACTTCTTAACCAAACTGAACACGCGCTGTGACTGACTGCACCCACACATTTCCACTTTACAAACTCAGTGTTTTCTTTGCATTTATTTTCTTGATAGCTTAAAGCCTCTACAGTGATGATGGATCGTCTTGAATGCACTTAAAAGTAAACTTTCATTGTTTCTTTGCAGGGAGTTGGAAGGTAAGAACTCATGAATCATTAAGCATGACATGATTTTCCAGAAAGATCTGATCTGCTGTCTAAACACAAACCCCATGCCATTCACATCAATGTTTTCTCTGACTAATCCCACGCTCTAAATTTATAACTTCAGATATATAATAGTTCATTACAGTCTTGGTTACTCTTTAACTTCATATATGTCTTTCAACACTACAGGAAAAGCAGTTTTTTGTGTGCCTTAAATTATAGCTTTAATTTCCCAGCATGGGTTAGTTTTATCACCTTTTTTTAACTCACAAGTCCAGATAACATCAGTGGCATCTTTCCAACCACAATAGCCACATTTACTGTGTAAAAACCACAATACTCTAAAATTATCTTTATGTTGTTACATGTATGAATCCCTTGTTGTCTGTCCTACTTCATTGACTGGGTGGACTGAAAGAAGAAGAAGAGGCTTTTGAAGGTATTCCCAGCTTTTGAGTCATGACATTGATATATGATGCTTTGAGTTCAGGTTGAATTGTTTCTGCAAAAGTACAAAAGTGTGCCAGGGTAACGGCTGGAATGAGAAACATTGTTCCTCCTGAGAAGGTTAGTTGTATGTTTCTGTTTATGTTTCATACGTTAAACTGCAGCCTGAGCTCTAATTATTTTGTTTTTCTTCCAATAAGCTACATTTCTTATCTTTCTCTATTTTGAAGTGACCTTAATCATTAAACTCCAAACTTCAAACAGATCTTTCATTTATTCTTTTCACTTGCTTACTTTAAATGTTTACTCCCCACTTTTATTTGAATTTATTTAATATTGGAGGATGGAAAAACTTTCAATTTCACCTACTTGATTCCTCTAACTGTAAAGGTCTTTAGATGACTTTGGAGTGACCAGGTCAGAATCCCTTCTTTTATTTTGATTGAGATGAAGATTAAGGACCACTTAAGAAGATTTTTAGTTTCAATCACAGATAAATCATCAAAACATTAGAAGAAACTTGCAAAGAGCTTTAATACCAATGAAATGATTCCATAATTTGACATGATATTGCTTATGGAATGTATACAAAACAGATTTGCTCTATAGAACTTGAATTTCTTTCTAAAGTGTTTTATTGTTTTTTTCAGAGAAGCCTTTCTTAAAAAAATAAAATCATAAAAAATTTAGTATAAGTTAAAATCTAAATATACCAGGGGTATCATTAATATTAGGTTGATATATAGCCTTGTTTTTAAAATACTGTCTACTATGTCTGTCAAGCCATGTTGTCTTTGGTACTCTTAGATTGAGTCAAATAACTTTATCTGTGCAGCAGCTGCTGGTAAAGTGTCAGAAGATTCAAATCAAATTCAATTCTTTGCTTAATTGCTTCTCGTGTTTGGAAAAACAATGTTATCCTTTGATTTTAGCTGTATTTTTGTCTCCAAGGTATTACTGAGTCATATATTCATAATGGTTTCAATCAAGAAACGTATAAAAACAATCAGGTGGACTGCAACTACAGTCTTATACTGCTGTTGATCAGGACCGTTTAAAAAGAGTGAAGACATTTCTGACTGCCTGGAAGCAAAACACACCTATTAACAAAAGATATAAGTTGGCTACAATCAATGAGTTTGTTAGAACTGCATAAATGCACCAAAATGCTGAACAGGCAGCTTTAAAGCGTGCATTGATGGCGTTTTCGTGCAGCTGCTGAAGGGTTTGATGTTCATTGAAAACAGTGTCACTGACACATAAGAGGCTCCATGTACGTATCAAATACCTTTACTGGTGCTTGGGAGAGTTTGCCAGGTGCACAAAGTGAGTTTGCATGAAGCTGGGGGGAGATGTTGAGTAACTGCCCAGTGAGGTATTGCAAACAGTGGGAACCAGAGGTTCCTTCACAAGATTTGCAGCAGGATCACACTTGTCAAGTTTTTTTCTGGCTTTTTGATGTGAGGAGCCATGGAAGATGGAAAGTTATTCAGTAAACCCAGACAGCAAACATCTGTGTCTCTGACATAATTGTGCCTCATCCAACCACTGATATTATCAGTCCGCACACAGTGTGTGCTGAAGTCCCTCTCTGGTCCCAGTTACGTCAAAATCACCTAAAACAGAAACTGCAAACAAGTTCTCTACTGGATCTTAATTTATAGCTACAAAACTGTCGGCCAATTTGCCTCAAGAGAGAATACAACAGTGAAATGAGTCAACCATGCACCGACTTTCTATCCAGGCCTCCTAGGTAGGCTGGGTGGGGCCCCCTAATGACACACAATGTGCCTTTACTGGCATTAGTTAAATCTTTAGTGCCATTCATGCCACCACTTTTTACCACATGCATATTCACTTGCGAAACACTTTTCTTCAGTGAGCATATACAGACATAACCCAATATTTTTATTAATATTTGTACATGTTTTTGGGTCTCTAATCTTGTAATTTGCTTTGCAGGGGAGACAGAAGTAGAAGGGCAGGAAGAGGAAGAGGCTGAGGAAGGTAGAGCTTGTCAAGCTTGTTTGAAACTAAAAGTTGCTTTTTTTATTCACTGTAAAGCTAGAATCAGTTTACAGTATTAGAATAAACAAAAAAACAGATGATTAAAGTAATGAAAGATGGAAGATGAAACACAAATTAACTTTTTCCTTTTGATAAAAGATGAAAAAAATATATTGATTTCTTGTTACTAAATGCCAGAATACTAAGGGATTTTTTTTAAGTTCAAACGAGGTCATGACTCAATATTACATCCTAATACTGTAAAGCTTCTTGCTGACATGTCATTACAACTTTCTGTTGTCCAACAGAGACTTTACAGCAGGAAGAAAAATCCGTTGCGGCAGAGGAGGCAGATGAAGAACGAGGTGACTTTTTAAAAATATTTTAAATAAACACTGTGCTGTTGTTTAGTTTTTAGTTTGTGAGGAATCTTGTGATCGATCACGAAGCAGCAGAGCACCTTTGTGTTGTATTAGTCCTAAGCTGATATCTAAATGTTGATGAGTAATTCTGTTATTAATTCACAACTAATTGTCACTGCATGTGGGAAGATGATCCGCTGTCTCAGAATGCGAAGGTTTGCAGGTCCTGAGAAGTCTACGGACATGTTTATTTAGCCAAATGAGACAGAGCGACTGCAGAGTCATTTAAAGGCCTCTAATCCCTCCTAGCCCTAAGGGCTCTTGAACATTAGTCAGATTCACTCTTTTGACATTTCTCTCTGGCTTGTCATAAAGTGAAAAGAGAGGCGTGTTACTGAAAGTGCTTACTGCTGAATCTGCATCTAAAAAAATAAAAACTTCCTTTGAGAAATCTGTATGAATTACTCCAATGGGTCAAGTTTGGAAAAAAAGTGAAAGTAGCCCCTCAACAAGTTAAGGGAAAAAAACAACTGTATTGTTAACAATGAAAGATGAGGTAATATTGTCATTCGAAAATATTTATACCTCTCAGGAGGAGTTTTGGAGCAGACCCAATAGTGCATGCAGGCAGTTTGGTGAGTAAAGATGAAGTTTATTAACAGAAGCTTTGATTGGAAATGACATGGTGTGAAAAGAAATATTTACCCATGAGTCAAACAAAAACCTTTACACATACAAGATGGTGCAGAATAAGACAAATAACTAATTGCTTAAAAGATGTGGAAATAAAAAAGCTAATTAGAGCAGGGTCAAAGAAAGATAGATAATGAAAACAAACTTGATCAGGAATAAACCTATGATAGAGTATTAGGGCAACAGTAACAAGAGTAACAAGCCAGTAGAGTTGAAATGTTAAGAACAAAGCCAATAGAAAGTTCAATTTCACAGGATGTAGTCTTACAAATTTCGCCAAACAGCACGCGTGTCTGTCGTTATTCACATCCACTGACTACTGAGAAAATAAAACTTTTGCACAGTAGGAATGGAACCAGTAGAAGGGCTTCCAGGGAGGTAAATAGTTCTCATTTTTTACACTCCAATGGCCTTTATTTTTTAAAATAAACAGACAGGAAATAAGAGCAGAAAGAGGGAGAAGACATGCAACAAAGGTCACCAAGCCAGGATTCAAACCTGTGACACATTGAGGACCAAAGCCTCTGTATATGGGTTGTGTGCTTAACCTCTACGCCGTAGCCCCAAACACTGGCATATGTTAGTGACAGTATTTAAATCAGTGCTGTTACTGGTTTTTGGATAAATAGCCTGTTAAATACCTGGTTACTATACAGCATGATCGTCAAACCTAGATGTGACCAATTCGTATTATAACTATAAATGTTAATCTTCAAAATTATATTATGACATTGGTTAAAACAACTAAACATACCATTCCAAAACTTCCTTCATTCCTAAATAAACTAACAGAGAGTTATGACGTGGGACTTTTTGATTGGACAGGTTGTCCTTTCAGAAATAACAGACTTTCTTTAGAAAGACATCAACATTTATCCAGGGCTGTCTCTCTGCACAAACACCCAGAGCTTGTCAAAGCGTATTTATAGAATATGACTCATGATGGAAAACCTCACTTCTCAATACACAGAAAATGCACTTATCAGTTCTCTGTTTCTCTGTTCTTTAACAGACCTTCACTTTGATCAAGTTTTCCAAATCCTTCCCGACTGAATGATCATTGTTTTAAATCGTGCAGCCCTGACATCCTATAACCTGTTTCGTTTTGGTTTTAGGTGAAGAGGAGGAAGGGGAGGAGGGAGAAGGTAACACCAATCATTCAGATAAATGCTGGCACACATCGCATCTTTTCTATTTGTTTCTTTTAATTTATTTCCTGCTAAATGAAATTTACAAGACTTCTTTGTTAAGACTTGGTTAGGCTTGGTGGCATGTTTTGGTTTGTTCCCTGCCGAATGAGTCTGCCTGTTTGTGTGTGTGGTCTGGTTTACCTCATCTCTGAAGTTTTTTTTCTCATTGATTGTTTCCCAACTCCACAGAGGAGGAAGCCAAACCGAAGTTCAAGTAAGTCAAATTCATGGATGAGCATGTTTGTCTTATACACTGACATCACTGAAAGGATTGACTTATCTTCTGTCTACATCTAGAGTAATAAATACATAAAGGGCTCTATAAAGTAGTTGAAAACTTTATGATATATACTTATATATTTTATTTGTGTAATGTAAACTCTCCTACACCAGAAGCGTATTTAGTCAATGTTTTAGCATTTTTAGTGAGTAAAATGATGCTCATTTAAACTGAGATCAACAGGCTTACTTTATTGCTAATGAACATTCATCTCCATTATCTTAAAAAAACAAACACTGCCTTGCCACTGCTTCAAAGATCATTGTCCTTATGAACTCTAAAAAAAAGGAAATATTTCGACACCAGATCCCAGAAACATGTTGCATATTTTCTGTCATTTATTTCCTCCCTCTCGGTTTGTACTCCCAAGTGCAACACCCATATGTACTTCCATGAAGTCATATATTTGTGGTGCGTAATCATCTTTTTCTCTTGGAGTTTATAAGTCTTCCTTTATTAAACTTCAAAATTGCTATCAGATAATTCGGTTAATGTAACTATCAGCCAGATTAACTGGTTAATGTAACAATTTAAATTATCTTATTTTATGTTTTTATTTCCATCTGTAATGACAGATGCTATGAATGTTGTGAATCTCATACCTTTCAAAATAAAATGCAAGACTTGGAATCCAGTCATTACACATGTCCCAGGAGACGAATGAAAAGCTTCACCTTATTTTTTGGTCTAAATTGAGATGTTTAACTTTGGAGTTCAAACATTTCTGCACTTGTTAGATAATATGAAAAAAGACCAAATAAGTTACCATTTAATATTGAAGAATAGTTAACAGATTAATCTTTTTCTTTGATTTAGGCATCCCTTTTAATCATATTTTATTTTTTATGTTTCTAATATAATATTATCTAAGATTTTATTTATTTCAGTAATTAATCTAAAAAATATATTAATTAATTTATTCAGTGGCTTTCAGAAAGGAACAACAACATTTAGCATCCTATAAAATCAGTCTTACATTAGACTGACAAGATTTTATTTCTAAATCTCAAATATTTCCAAAAAAGTCCAAAATAACTTAGATTTGATAGAATTGTTCACACTTTTTTTTAACTGGGCTTATTGATATTTTCTAAGAGAAAAACTTTTGTTGTTTGTGTTTGTAATCTCTAGACCATGATCGTCTAATCTAAAAAAAAATAACTTTTGCTATTCTATCTTACAGCACCAGTAGTCTTAATACAATTTTCTTTTTCTTCTAGGCCTTTCATTATGCCCAACCTGATCCCTCCTAAGATCCCAGATGGTGAGAGGGTGGATTTTGATGTGAGTACCACACATTCAGTTTCTATTCATCCTGGTTAAAACTTAATTTTATTATAGATTTTTTTCTCTATTTCAAATTAGAAGCATATTTGATTTTCAATGCATTGAACAGAATGTTGTATCTTTCTGATTGTGTGTGTTTCTGTAGGACATACACCGCAAGAGGATGGAGAAAGATCTGATGGAGCTTCAGACTTTGATTGAGGTTCACTTTGAAAGCAGAAAGAAGGAAGAAGAGGAGCTCATTAGTCTTAAGGAAAGAATTGTGCGTGCTTTGATTACAGTTAGATAGAAGCTGAACCAATCCAATTATACAATAATGACAACATACTATTATCTGTTTCAGGAAAAGCGTCGCTCTGAGCGAGCAGAGCAGCAAAGAATCCGTAGTGAGAGAGACAAAGAACGTCAGAAACGACTTGAGGTATTCCTCTGTATTGATATATCTTTTATTAGGGATGTCCGGAACCAGTGTTGATAATATTTGTCTGTTAACAGCTCAAAAAATGAATATCAGAATACATTAGCCTAAAATCTCCGATATTTCAAATATTTTGCTTTTATCCACTTTTGTTTAGTTTATGTAATTCTAAGAGCTGTAATATCCGTACTGTATCGGAAATGATGTTTTATCAGGACACCCTTACCTTTTACCTGCTCTTTACTGCTGATTATTTTACTTCCTGTATTATGTTTATGTTTTCCAGGAAGAGAGAGCTCGTAAGGAAGAGGAAGAGGCTAAGAAAAGGGCAGAAGATGATGCAAAAAAGAAGAAAACCCTGACCAGCCTCCACTTTGGAGGCTACATGCAGAAGCTGGTGACTAAAGAGGAGTTTTTAAAGAATAACATAACAGAAATCAGTAGAGCTGTTTCATTGTTTCATTTTTACAGAATGAGAAGCGGAGTGGTAAGAGGCAGACAGAAAGAGAGAAGAAAAAGAAGATTTTGAGTGACAGACGGAAATCTTTGGACATTGACAACTTGAGCCAAGAGGGACTCAAGTAGGTGGAGAAAAATTTGGCCATATTACCTGTTTTTTTCCTCCCTCTTTTTATTAGGATAACAAAGTGATAAAACAATTCCCAAAAGTACTAAAAATAGTCATACAACCATACCTCACAGGGAGAAGGCCAAGGAGCTGTGGGAGTGGATGTACCAGCTGGAGGCAGAGAAGTTTGATCTTCAATATCAATTCACCAGGCAGAAATATGAGGTCCATGAGTGCATCAGGGTGTTGTGTATTATGTTAAACACATTGCCAAACTAACATTTGCTTGCTTTCTTTGTTCCAGATTAACGTGCTGAGAAACCGTGTGAGCGACCATCAGAAAACGTGAGAATATTTCTCCTTTGATGCAGAATCGATTTATCAGATAGACACTCTGCCCTCATGTCAACCCTCATTAGCAGGAAGAGTGGAATGTTCAGATGACACATTCGCTTCATATTCAGTCTCTTGCGAAAACAAGGGTCTTTAACCTTTTAAAGTTTCCTTGTTTTTTATTTAGATTCTATGTGATGAAAAACCCCAAAGTAACATAATTGGGAAGTAGAAGAAAGTTGTTTTAAGGCCAAATTTAAACATTTTTTTTAAAAAAACTGCTTTTCAGAAATTATGCCACCTGTGTCTATTTTAATCTGTTTAAAAACATGCTACTTTAGAGGTGGGTTAGAGAATATTAATAAAGAAAGTCTAATGATGACAGTAGCACACACTAGACAGCTTAGGGACAAAATTAGGAGAGGTGTTATTATTTTACAGTGCTATATTCCTAAAGAACAATTTACACATTAGCGTCAGTAGCATACCAAACCTATGAAGAAACCTTAGCTGAAAATTCAGGCAAGGAGGGAATTTATCAAAGAAACAGAAGCCTGTTGTAACTCTGGAGGAGCTGCAGAGTTACAGCAGTTCTATCATAACCAAGATGAATCTGTTCACGCCACAGCTATTAGTCGTCCACTTTGCAAACTTGTCCTTAATGGAAGAGTGGCAAGAAGAGAATTCAGTCCCAATTGTAAATACAGGAAAAAAGTTGTCAGGTGAAATATTGATTTTGGGGATGCTGGAAAAAAATGTTTTTAAAGGTTTTTCATCTGTAGAAATTTAATTCTACGTCGTCTTGCATTCATTTTATTTATTCCATAGTTTGTGATTTTTCAAACATAATATACTAATACTATACATTGCAATTTCTAGTTGTAACATGTTAAAATGTGAAAAAGGTTTGTTGGGTTTTACAATGACATGAAAAACTGTTCTATAGCCTGTCAAGCATGACTGTGTGCCCTGCGTAAACAAACAAGCTCAGCCAGAATATTTATCTTATGACCTGTTATTTGGTTTCCACAGATCCAAGAGAAGCAAGAGAGCTCTTCGGAAATAGATGACCTGCTCTTCCATTCAAAACAAGACTTACCTGTGTCACTGCTCCCAAGCTACTATTTCTCATCTGTACGACTCCTTCCACTGTATTTTATATAAGATACAGCCATTGTTTTTTTCTGCTTCAAGTGTATTTTCTAACATTTCTTCTTTAGAAAAATGACTATCGTTTAGGTGTAAATAAAACCATATTTCATTCATCAGCGTTGGGCTTTTATTTTCACAATAAGGGTCTGCAGGTGCATGTTTTCTTTTACCAAAATAACAGCAGCAAGATTAAAGATACTAAAGATTTAAGAAGCCAAAAAACATCAGGACTAGACGATCTTCCTCCTGTAAGACAGGCTCGGACACGAGTGGCACTGATGCATCTTGGACTAACGCCCAAACATCCACCCATTATTCCACCTCCTTCCACCACAGTTGACAGAGAATGAATCATTCTCATATCCTTAATCTGGCTGGGAAAATCCTTTCAGAAGACGTTTCCCCTCCAACTATTTTCCAGTATCAACTGTAAAAAAATAATTTTTTGACTTATTCGTATATTACAGTTGCAAGTTTCTTATCATTTCTCCTGTAGAATCAGGGGTGCAAATTAAAAATGAAAAAGCCTAATGTGCATAAACATATCGTCACCTTCTTAAAATAATTGCCTAAGTCATTTTTTTTCAAAAATGATTTTTTTGCCTAAATCATCTCTTC
>JAUZNJ010047088.1:0-31798 GCA_034780135.1 Jordanella pulchra
TATATATATATACACCCACTCACACACATTTTTGTGATTTTATAACTTTTTATTACTGTCAAATTAAAAACATTGTTAACATAATTATATTTTCAACCTGTTCTTGATCATAGTGTTTCATTAAAATGCTTAGATGAACTAACTCATCAAGGCTTTTTAAAATCCTCTTAAGGTAGCATCATATCATCAGCGTTTACTATAACCTGAATCGAATCTCTTTTTTTCTTTTTTTTTTTTGAGGTGGCGTCTTTGAACATGAAGATGTGTGTGAAGTTCTGAGTATTTTGAAAGAACACAGAGGCTGAAAGCATTTCTAACAGAACAAAGTTTCCCTCGCTATCAACATTTTAAAAGCTGTGAAATGGTGAAAAACATGCTTGAAGCAGATTTGATCCTCTTCATGGAGATGTTGCACAGACTTGACTTTCATTAGCATTGCTTTGAATGTTGCTGCTGTGAAGTAAAAGCTGAAAAACAGGATAGGTCACACAGCTGCATATTTAGACACTTTTTTAAATGTGGTTCAGGTTTAGCTGAATTTCAGGGAAATTAGGATTTTATGTATATTAAACAAAGGAATCTAAATGTGAAAGGTACAGACATTTTATTAAAAGCTTCTTTAAAGGTACAACATTTTTGTTTTTAAAAATGTATCATTTGGTTGTAATGTAGGTGTCTTTTTCTCTCAGCACCAAAATTAAGCATTACTTCAACGACACCTCCATGACTTAAAAGTAACCGTAGTTTCATAATGTATTATGGCTATGTATCTTTTATAAACTAAATAATTCCTAAAAAAATATTACAGTTTCTTTTATGAAACAATCCGAAAGCAGATTTTTAACTATAGAGATCTGACCCTGCAATTGAACTTTGGACAGAGGATGTCAGCAGAAGTATCAAGATAAATTAATATACTATTCTTAGGGCAAAAGATTGAAGTATGAAAATTCTACTCTCACAACTGCAAATTATTATTTTTTTGTCCAGTCAACTTTATAGATGCCAAGTGAAAGCAGAACAGCTGCAATGAGTCAGATCGCCCAGCTGCTTATTCAGTTTTTCTCAGTTTCATACAACCAGAAGGTTTGGAAAATTATTCAAGAAAGCATGTATGTGATTAAACAAGATGATTACACAGGGAAATTATGGTTTTTCTGCTTTTAAGTACAGTATAATTTTATGATGTGTACATATATATTTGGCTTGTATGATATATAAACAGTTGTGATTGCTCAGTTTTTCCCCTTCTCTACTGCCACCCCCTTTTTTATTCCTTACTCTTTACTCATAGTCCTTGCTGGTGCTGCTTTGTTCGCCCCAGGGCGTTAGTGATGTGGTGGAAAACTGAAGGTACCCACTAAAAAGGGGCCTGTTTTTTGTGCTCCATTCCTGGTAGAAGTGTTTCGAAAAAATATTTGTGCTGGGTGGGTTGGGATCATAATCATTGCAAAAAATTTTTGTGAAAGTGGGTGCACTTAAGCTGCTGTATGAAAACCATAAACTGCAGAAATATGGATAAAGCATTTTTGAATTGTAACAAGACTTTTTAGACTTGCAGACCTAACAGATCAAACTGACATGTATGGTGAAAATACAAAATTATGTAACAACAAATGTCATTAATTTTGTATCAGATATTAAGAGATAGTAAAGATCAGCTTTGGAAAATAAATGAAAAAATAGATATGGTGCATATTTTTTCTAGCAATGGAAAATTTCAGGTTTTAACCTGTGGGTACCGTACATAACTTCTACAGTTAAATTCAATGAAAATTGCTGTTTTAATTTGTTTTTCATTTCATTAAAAACTTACAGTGGATTCTAAAAAATATTATTTAGAACAGTTCCATTAAGTATTTATTGTTTGCAATTGTTAAAATGAATAGTTCATCTTAGAACAAAAACCAAAATACTTTTTGTTCTAAAAATGTTATACTTGTGTTATAAAAATAAAACAACACATTTTTTAAAAAATTTAGACTAAAACAAATAACATACAAATAATAACCTTTAAGCAAGTGTTGTTTTTTAAAGGGAAACAAATCACTGATGCTCAATTTAAAGGTTGGTACGACTGTATATATTTTTTTTAAGCTACATTCTGAATATAAATCTTCAGTTTTGAACGCATCATACTTTGATTGATTTCTTTAGTGAGGGCAGTAAAGCTAATTAGGTAAGAAGAGTGCACCAAATACAGCTAAACCTTGAAAAGACAACCAGTAAGAGACTGCATATATACATTGGACAGGTACAGCATCACTTTTCAGCTGGGATCAAATCCTGTTTATGTGCCACACTCTTCTAGTTCAGACGTAATTAATTGAGAATTTGTTGTATGGTGGGGCAATTGGTGCCTTGCAGCAAGAAGGTACTGTGTTGAAATGCCTGCACCAGTTCTCTCAGCACACAGTTGCATACTCTCCCTATGTATGCGTCGGTATTCTCTAGGTAGGGTACCCCGGGTGTCTCCCACGGTCCAAAAAACATGATCTTTTAAATGTGACTATACCATCTAAACAGTTAAGTTTTCAGTTCAACTTTCTTTTCACTTTTTATTGAGTATTCATTGTATCTTTCCTTGTAACATAATAATTTTACTTTAAATATTCTTTTTTATCTTTTTAATTAATTATCTGTTTCCTTGTGCCACTACAATGTACTTTTCTTTTAATATTTTTCCTCATGTATGGCACTTTGAATTGTCTTGTTACTGAAATGTGTTTTATTAGATCATTGTTGCCAGCAAGGTAAATTCTTGCAGTATTTGTGAATTCACAAACACATGACAATCCAACTTCTACCGCTCAAACTTAAACCATTTGAGATTCACCCAAAACAGGATTGCGAATCAGTAATATGGTTTAAAGAGGCATTACGGAGTTTTCAAATAGTACTGCCACCTGTGGCCAAAACACAGAACTGCAGCACTCCTCTGCTTGTTCTCTTGCTCGCTCGTACTTGACTTACCTTTCAGTAAAAACTTACAAAAGGTCTCTTTAACACAGAACATATGGCTGTGACAAAAACAAAAGCCACAGAGCCAGACCAAAAAAAAAAAAAAAATACGGCAGTGCAGGAGGACATATATGTAGTTCCTCCTATGACATCTGATTTGTCGGAATCCACAATTTCTTATTTGAAAGAGAAATAGAAAGACTTAAGTCATTGGGGTTTCTTCAATTTGTTGCCATGATTGGCTAAAAACAATTTTCCAGGTGGGCACTAGGTGTTTCTACACCAAATCAGCTAGAAATGTCCTGCTGAATGTCCCTCCTTTCCCCAAACAGATACAATGGGACCAGTTCTTAAAAAAACAGCTGTCAGACAGTCTCCAATTAAACTGACTGAACTTCCGCCATTTTGCAAAAAGGATGGGGCAAAATCTGGGATCACCAGATGTTTAAAGCTAATAGCCAAACAGATAAAATTAAATCAAACATGATGTCCTTTGACATTTTTGACAAAAGAAGCTGAATATGAATACTGGATATGATTTGATTAAATAAATATATTATTTATCTTCCTTTGTTTCCTGTTATTTGTGCTTGATTTATTTTATGGTGGTTATAGTTGTTCACAAGTAACCCATATAAAATGTATAGAATTTTGTGGAGGTAACCTCACAAATGTTAAAACAAAAAACATTTACGGGGTTTTAATACTTTTTCACAGCATTGCATCGTTTAAAGAAATTAAATATATCCAAGAATAGTCATGATATATAATATTTTGCCAGCATGAGCCTCTTTTTGATTCAAATCCAAGTATAACACAGCTTGCAGATGACGCTCACTTTACATGCAGTGATTTGGGCTCACTAGGTCATTTAATAGATTTGTGTGGGTCTGATGATGTTAACAGACCGGTGTTTCAGGAGGTTGCGGTTGGAGAACCAGAGACAGGACCAAATACAACATCGTTGTGCTTTGTCAATACCACTATTTCCTCATAAAAATCTGTGCTAAAATTCATGCAATATAAATGCAAATAATGATTTAGAAAATACAGCTTATAAAATGTCACACTTTCTATTTGACCCATATGTTACTATTTTTGCTCTGTTTTTTCCCCCCTATTCACGAGGCCATGAAAAATCTATCGCTGTTTATCACCATTAAATGACAGAACATCTGCCTGTGACTGCATAGTCTATGTCACCTTTGAGGGCGCGCTTTAAAACAGAGAAGCTGTGGGAAACTGGGGGATTTTAACCTGATGGGAGACAGGGTCAAGCAGGGAGATATGCTACATTAGCAAAGCATGATTTCCCCACATGTGATACTGCTGTAGGTCTGGCCCGAATATTAACGTATATTACTCAGAGTAAAAGTCAGTAACATAAATGAAGAGGGTTAAATGCTTCTTGCAGCCAACTGGAAAACCATAACACTATTTCAACCCCCCTAAAGAATCGCATCATTATGCTCCTTAAAAGAACCAAGTCAGGATAAATGTTCATGTCAGGAGTTGTTATAAAGAAACATAATATCTTTGGGTTGATTTCTTTTTGTGAACATAATCATAGATGGGAACTTAATCATGAAAACAAACAGGTTTGTCTAGAGAGCACTTCTCTTTTTCTCAATATCTTGTTTTATAAATAACTTCAATTCTTGAAATTGAGCTGAGTGTGAAGATAACTGAGAGGAGTTGGTGGTAACACCAGCATTATTTATGGAAGTATTTGGGGTCATTTGTTTTCATCTAATTAATGTGGGAAGAAAAACTGTCCATATGGATATTAAGTTCCATGCAGAGCCCATTACAAGTTCAGGAAATTAAAACAATGCTTATGCAGCCAAAGGCTGTCAGTTAATTCTTTCTGAAAAGCAGCTCATTTTTCATTTCTGGCTTCTTTCATGTAGTTTTCAGAGTTAATGTGGGAGTAGTGAGCTGGAAAAATGCGTCTGTACATTTTATTTTAACTTGTGTGTGGGTGTGTGTGTCCTGAGTTTCATGAGCGTTTGTGGACAAGAAACTGGACTAGGCTGCATTTTGAAACCACATGATGACAGCACCCGATGAAGTCAGAGTAAACAACAAGCCAGTCCTCATTACAGATCGCGTGTGCTTTTGGATTTATTTCACATGGTCACAAAACTCCCTGTTGTTAAGAGGAAATAATCATATGATACGTATGACTTTGTAAGGTCTTTCAGCTGCAGCCTGTCAGTGTAGCCTCAAATTCAGATTTTCTGTACACAAAGTAAACGATTTCAAAAAGCAGGTCCAAATCTGCCTCCTAATTATGAAAGAAAAATGGTTAACATTAGTAGAACTGCTAGTGTGGTTTTGTTTCAACAGTAGTCAAAAAGGGATGCAGCTTTGCTGTATTAAATCAACAACTCAGCTAGACCAGTTTTCACCTGACACCATAGATAAGTTATTTTAATAAATGTGTATTGGAACCAACCAAAGATAATTTGGAAGATATAAAGCTAATCAGAACTACTGTTTAGTAGGAACCACGAGAAACAAAGGTGGTTTTGTTTGGTACATTTGCACAAAACTGAACTTCCCTTTGGGCATCAATACAGTATAATTGAGTTGAATTGAATTGAAAATGTATAAATCAATCTGATAAATTCATCATTACATGATTACTTTTCAAAGGTACCATTAGGGTCACTTCGGGGGTAAAAGTGTGGGTATTTCTGGTTTTTTTTATTTTCTATTGCAGTATATTTTCGAAATCTATTTCAATTAAACTTCATTTTAGTTGAGTTATTTTTTATAGTGCCAATTCCCAATGCTTGTACTGAGAAATAAAAAAACTATTTCATTATTAGAGTTGAAATATAAAAATTAATTAGTAATAGGTTCATGAAAGGGGACAATGCAGAAACTGTATGTGTTTATAGTTTAGATGCTTAAAACTCTCCATACATTTGTTTTTTTAAATCTTATTCCTAGATAAAAATCCGTAGAAAAATTTATTAAAAAAAACTGCAAGAAGTGATTCTTATCCGCTTTTCATTTCTACTCTTATTTCGTTACATTTTTTGCATTATACTTGTTTTCATTTAAATATTTAAAATTCAGATTCCTTACCCTTTTTCATTTTAATATTTAGTGTTTTATTTGAATAATTTCAGACATTTCAGAAATATTTATCAAATTTTTATCCAAATCTTTCACCTTATATATGGCAGCTCATGAGGCTTTGTCTTGTTTTTAGTCTTGCAAAGCAGTGATTCCTAAACCCTAGTCCTCAACTATTCCTGCATGGCATGTTTTTGATGCATCTTTGTTCCAGCACATCTGATTCAAATGATCGCTCGTACTCTAGTGTTGAAAAGGGGTTTAATTGCCCATTAATTTAAGTCAGGTGTGGCAGCAAGGAGACACCTAACCCCTCATTCACACAGACTTGTTTATCCAAGAGTCCTTTCCATCACAAATGAAACTTTTTCTAGTTAGTGTGGTAATTCCTACCAACTCTGCTGCACTCCAGCAGTCTAAGGGCCTCTGCAGGGCTATGCTTCTGTGCACAATTATTCATATATCTATTCTCTTTTAATAGACTTTATGTAGCTTTAATGTTTATTTCTAAGGTTTTTAAAACAGTTTTATCTAAAATTTATCTAAAATCTTTTGATTTGAGTTCAGGTTCCAAATTCATCAATAAATATCATTTATACACCTCTATCTATATATTTAAATATAGTACCTTGGAATGACTATAAAATAAAACAATAAGACAAATGAATATTATAATTGCTAAAAAGTAAAGGATAATTATATATAGTTGTTTAAAATAACAGAATAAGGTGAAAACCCTATTCTTACCTCTTTTTTTTAAATTATCTATAATGCCATAGATATCAGACACCATTATTTGTCATACCAGTAAGAGAATTTTCTTTAGTAAGCATTCGGTCAGCACAAGAAATCCTGAAACACAAGGAATTCCTCGATGCAGCCCTGGATATTGTGAATGAGCCAATCCCTTACTGGACAGTCATTCATCATATTACACTCACTTTAGAAACAAAAACATGGCCCTCTTTCTTTACCTCACTTGAAACTTATTGAGTTTTATAGATTCAGCTCAACATACATATTTTTGTTGATTATTAAGATTGAAAATCCTACTATCTTTATGATGCATTACACAATAGAAGATTGCTCATTTGCTTTATTTATGAAACAGGACATTTTGATAAGAACAATGAATTGTTACTTCAACTGTATTCGCATCTCACTTAATATTCTATCAGCTCCACCAAGAATATTCTTCACCAGCCACCATTGGTCAGTGCCAGTTGTACTTCTATCTGTCTAGATCTGAGATTCAGGAGCTGCTTTTCACCTGCAGGGGGTGGATCAATTGGTTCTGGTGAGTTTTTAGTTGAAAAAAAATTAGCTTCCACTTCAATACTTAACCCCACATCACAACCACGTCTTGTTTCTGATGATGCAAAGTTAATTAACAGAGAAATGTTAGTTTTTTTTCTTTGCTCTCTTCATGGGACCACTGTACCTGTACTCATAGGTTCACTTTGCTCTAATCTCTAAACATAAGCAACAAACAAAAAAGCTTATAGCCAACAACTACGTAATAATAACAGAATAGTATAACAAATAGGGGTCATTCGTAATCTTTTCTTGTGAGCAGCAGGAATAAGCTTTGTCCCAATTGCATCCAATGAAGATGAGTTAATTATGTGATCACTTAAATAAGCATCACACATTGAATACTTGTGCTGAGCTATAATGTCTTGATCCTGTCTTAATTTAAAGTTTGTAGCCAGAGAATACCAACCTGTAGAAAAATGAATGAACCACAGTTATTAATAAAATGATCAATAGTCAATTATTAGATAAAATGCCCGGTTTTGTAGTGTTTTTTTTTGCATCAAAGGAGGAAGCTTGTTTTGTTGGACAGACTTATGGAGTCAATAAAGTTTACAGTTTTACTTAGATTACCTCAGAGCAGGTAGTTAAATCTGCATTTTTATCAGCAGAGGTATATCCTTCCAGGGTCCTTAAATATTGTTGATGGGTTTAAGGTTCTCATAGCTGTCCAGTTTCACCACACACACATTCACCTACTCTTTTATTTTTATTTTTTCAACCACACCTTTTACTGCTTGTGTAAGGCAGCCAGAAACTACTTTTATCACCATCTACAACTGCTTCAGCGTTAGACTTGATCCCTCTCATTAGCCTGCGATGGTAAAACAGGGATTCAGTAAAAGAAAATACAGAGCATCATTAAACACAGTAAACGATATACTAGGAATTATAGGAGTTCCATAAAAGGGCTGGAAGAGTGCCAGAAAACCTATTTAATTCCTCCAGAAGCAGGTGTGAGCCTCTGCAACAAATCACTCTATGCTAGAGGTCTAATTTGTAAAAGACAACAACATAATGCATATAAAGAGCTTAAAATGTTTGCTGAACAAAGGCAGATGTTCTATAGTAAGATATATGAGAACAGAAAGCAATGATGCCAAACTGATTAGCAATTCTGATTTGCTTCATTTTATCAGTACGAGACACAAAGAGAATGTAAATCGATGAAAACACCAACGTAGGTTGACTGAAAAAACAAATAAAATGCTGATTAAATGGGAACTTCAGCATAAAAGCCAATAAACAAGCAGTGATTAATTGAAATACAGTATAACTCAAAGTTAAATATTTGGATAGTAGGTTCATGTTGGGCCTTTTTCAGTGTTGAGCTATGAATTTTAAGCAGATCACACAGACAGATAAAGAGCTTAAAAGCATGAATAAAAGAAGAGCCTCTCAGCTTGTGATTATAAGGTTTTATGGCTCTTTTTTCTTCTTCAGTTAACAGAAGTAGATGTAAGGTGGGCCTATTCACTTTATGTGGATGTAATGTTACATTAAAAACATTAACAATCTGCACCTGAATATGACAAATTGCTGCTTTAATATTTTTGTTAAGTATTAAAAGTTCCTAGATCAAGATTGGAAAAGGGTGAATATATCAAAAGAAAGAAAAAAGGTGTTTTAGGTGGACGGATGTAAATGCTCTCTTTGTGTACACTTTTAGCTGATGTGATTGGAACACAGCCTTGCTCAGGAAACTAGACCAGTGTTTAACTTGGAAGGCCTGACATACTTCAAGGCTGCTTAAAGCCAAGAACTAGCTCACCTCACCCAGCCTGCAATAAATTCTCACCCTCTTTTTGTCCTTCACATATTCTGAAGCCGTATTTGACTCCACATTTCACTAGAGCAGACATTCTCTGCTCAAAGCTGTTTCCTAAAGGCAAACCTGTTTAAAGGTGTGATCACAAGTTAAAGCATGAGACACGGGATAACAGGGCTTGGGGCAGCGGCCTTTTTAGTGCCATTATAGCAAAGCCTGCCCCTGAGAGTACATGCTCAGGTCTGCCATTTGTCCACTTCAAGTTATTTTTATTTAAGATTTTAGAGGGGGTGCAGTAAAACCTGAGTTGGCTCTTACCCTTCAGAACTTCTTATTTTTTAATGTATTGCCTAAATCACAGGAGGTATGTTGGAAAAACAGGACACCCCATAAAATCCTGAAAATGGCCTCCCATTTTAACATCTCATGGGAAAATGAATCACACGTTTTAAAAACAGATCTCACTTTGGAATGAAGGATAACAAAGAAAGGTTCAGAGGCATTTTATCGGTCTTTTCTTTAAACTTACCTACCTACACTTCATCGAGTATATATAAAATGTCCGCTAATTTTGACAAATGAAACCAAAAGGTAAAGTGAGGTTAGATCATAATGGGACAGATAAAAACAATAGCAAAGGTCGATAAAGGGATAGGACATGTTTACTTTACCTGTCCATTTTGTGGATTGGCAAGAGGGTCAATCTCTGACCTTTTAATCTTGTTGCTGAAATGATCAGAGGAAGTAGGGATGAAAGAGTGAGAAAGGCGAAAGGACAGACAAAAATAAAAGTATATTAGGGCATTTAAAATGAGATCAGGGAGGTATGAGAACATTTCACCAAGGATACAATCTATTAAAGTGCTTTATGTACTTTCCTAATTTTTTTTTATCAGTACATAATTCTATTTCATAGACATAGCAAAAATGTCTTGTTGGCAAAACATATGTGAATGTGAGTAAATATCCATTCTAAATATATGAGACACAACATTAATACTACACATAAAAATCAGAACAATAATTCAAATTGTTTAATGTTTAATGAATAAGCAGAAAGTACAGTGATTACAAACACATGAAAAATCAATTCCGAAATAAGAAAGATATGAGAATAAATGGTTGCTATGCTGAGTATGGTAAACATTCCCAGACTGTATTAGAAGCATCCATACAGTTGTGAAGTAAATATTTCAAACTAAACACAAACACTCAAGTTCCATAGCTTGTTGTGCTGCTATCTGTGATTTTACAGCAAACCATGTGACTGTCTTTTGAGTAACCATTGAAAAAAAACGAAACCCCAAAAGTGTACTATTATTCAAAAGCATACATTTCCAAGCAATTATATGAATTTCCAGCTGTCTAATTAAAAAAATAGAATTAAAAAACTTGCTTCATAAAGAAGCAAAACTTTTTGGCTGCAGGTTCCTTTGGATACAATATACAGAAACCTCATTGAGACATACTTGGACCCAAATGGTTTTAAATCCTTCCTTTTCCCATGAAACCCATTCAGTGATGGTCTATATAGGTACTTCCATTATTGGGTCTAAATTTCTCATTGTTGTTACTTCTCAGGCCCTGATTTCAACCCTTTTCTTAAGTACATCAGTAGGCAACACGCTTGATGTGGTCTTTTTACATGCAAAATAAGCACTTCACCTACACGTTGTCCTCAGGTTGCAGAGCATTCCAGTCCACCCTTTTTGTTGTTTGATTGCAGATATATTATCATAAAGCAGAGTTGAAGTAATGGAAAAATGTAATGATGTATGGATTAATCCACCCAAACATCTTAATTTATGCACTTGCAGCTTATCCATCTATGAGCTTGGACTACAAAGAAATCACTGCAACAAATCAAAATGCCACATTAAAAACATTTGGAAGAATCGATGCAGTTTGTATTCAAAAACAAATAATTAGTAAGTAAAATCGAACAGATTGAAAAACATTACCCCAACAGAGTATATGGATAGATATTTATAGCTCCTAAAGAGACTAAATTTAACATTTCTGCACTATTAGATACTCCAAGTACACAACAAAATGTATTTGATAACTTAAAATGTTAATTTTGCATCACATATCCTCTTTAATGGTGAACAGCACGACCCAAATGCAAGGTAAAGACAGATAAAAATAAAGACGTTATCTTAAAAAAAGTTCATGACACATGCAGTTTCTTTTCATTTTTCTCACTTAAGATAATTTTTTCCCATCAAGAGTTTTAAAGGGTTTTAACCAAGACTTTTCATTTTAGTTGTGTCCACCAAAGAAAATCTAAGTTTCTGAGGGGAAATTTGTTCTTAGACGTCTCAATAAATTCACCATGTTTGACAAGAAAAATGAGCATCACATTTTTTTTTACATCTACATATGGTTCTAATGCAATATACTTTTGCAGTTGTTTTCAAAACAACATCCTAAACCCTTTCATTCCTTTGGTCATGCCAGGCCTTTGTTCAATAGCAGTCAGCGGGATCAGATACACCCTTAGAGTCCCAGTGCATCAGGCTAGTGGGGACTCTCTTGTTTCATGTGGTAACTATAAAACACGCTTCAAGTGCCTGCAACAATTCTACTCTGAGCCACAGCCACAATGTTCCCCTCAAAAAGAGACAATTACAAAGTTGTTGTAAATCAGCATTCTGCCCATTTTGGAGCTTTCAGAATATCCAAGTGGTTTGGGAGGCTTTGGAACTTCAAGATGATCTGAAATAGTTATTCGTCAGGGTAGAGATAGAGGGCATAAAAAAATCCCTATGTCTCTTACTGAGAGTGCATAATAGTCTAACAATAGAAGTGCTGCCTGGCGTGACAATATTGATAAGTAAATTATCTCTACTCTCTGGGGTGTGCATTCTTTCATGTTGACTCTTGATTTAACATCAGAGAGCAAAGAATGTCAAAAGCTCTAATCACATTATACAACCATTTACTTACTTTTCACTAGCTGTGTGCCTGTATTCTAAAGATATTGGATTCCTGAGTGAGAAGGATCAGATCGATATTTCTATTACCTGTTGAGATCTCTGTAAACACATAAAAGAAGCCCTCTCTCTCAGAGATGATGGAATTTCTTCCTATATGTGGTTGCTAATTTTTAATAATCAATAACACATAAGCCTTGATTTTATAAAACCTCTATTAAGGTCACTTGTATAGATTAAAGGAAAGGTATTAAATTATTTAACTGCATCTTTCATACACCCAAAACTTTCACCCAAATTTACAGCAAACATGCAGGAGATGTCCAGCTTTTGAAGGAAGGTGGGGCCATTGAGCTGCTCAGAAAGGAAGTCAAGTGAAAGAATTTTTTTTTCATTTTCCTGCCACTTCACTCTTTTTTTTCCTTGCTTGGCTAGTCCTGCTGTGGCCCGTGATGCAGGGTCCCAAGGGCCCGGCGGTGAAATAGTAATATGGACCATCTGACACCTGTCAAAACATCCCTGTTAGTTGAGCGTCAAGCCCTGTCAGCTCGCAGAGGAAAATGCTATGCGGGCTCTCAATTTCCTCCTTTCCCTTAAAATTTCTACCCTGTCCCTCTTGTTCTCATGGTGCATATCCCTAAGTTTTACTCCAGAGACTCAGGCAGAAATTCCCTCCTTTCTTATTCCAGTTTTCCTGTTTGGGAGCACATTTCTGTCCCCCTGTTTTCTTATGTCTTTGCCTTAGTTGATTATCCATAATTTTTTGGTCAATTTCTTCTTTTTTTTCCCACTGTCTGTTTCGGAATATCTTTATGGTTTGCTGCTGCTTGTATTCACTTATTCACTGCCCTTCCCAATGAGACTCATTAGATCAAACACGACACAATTCCAAGCCAAAGAAAAAGAGGAATTTTATTTAGCTGCATTTATTAATAGAAATTTTGAAAAAAAACCTTTAGAACTTCCTAGACCAAATGTTTTCTCCTGTGAATAGTTTAAAAAAAAAAAAAAATGTGTATTACATTTTTTTACATATTGACAATGCGTAGTACTCAAGTTTATTTCTACAAATTATAAATCTAGAACTGCTCTTATTAACTCTGTTCAATGGAAGAGACATTTAGCAGAATCTTCTGTCAAATTTTGGTTTTAGCCAATCTTGGTAACAAAAAAATATGTCTTAAAAGGGAGGCGCTATGTAAAACCAATACAAGTTAGGCTTGTAATGGCTTGTATTTCATTTGCAAATTGGCCAACAGATCTAGAGATGAAAAGAGGAGGGAAACAATGTCCTGTCACAGTCTTTTTCCTTTCCTTTTAGAGTTCAGAGATGTCAATTAATGTGACAGTCAAATCTTTGGAGTTTGGGAGGAAGCCCGAGCATTTAAAGAGAAACCTGTCATACATGGGTAGAGCATGCAGACTCCATGCAAATTGACCCCTTGCTATCAAACCTAGGACCCTCTTGTTGCAAGGCAACAGTGTTACAAACAGTGCCTTTGCATATTATAAATTGTTTATTTCACATAAATAATACAATATAGTGTGATAAAATCATATAAATAAGAGTGTGGCTTTTTGCCATTTATATACCAAAAAAATCAAACTTTTTTTTTAGATGAAAGCTAAATATCTCTGATATACATAGTAGTTATGATATCTTACATACTGTTCATCTCTCACAAGTAAAGAAAAAATAAAGACATTTTCCAAAACAAAATTCAATTGATTGGTTATAGTCTATTAAAACAAAGAGGAAAGAAACAATGTTCTTTCTTTTAATGTCTTACTAAGCTCACCTCTGGATAATCTCTTATTGTCTGCCTATTAAAAAGAACAGTCACCAAAGAGACCAGGGACAATTGTTTCAAGTCTTAAGTCATTAGAAGTTTTAATGAGTCTTACCCAGTTTCCTAAATGTTTCTTCATTTTAAAGTCATCCTTCCTGGTCAACAGTGTATGAAGGGGTAAGTCTCTAAATCACCCAAGCCTTTTATTTGCCCTAAAAACATGATCAATGTTCCTTCACGTGACACTAAATAACCTATAACTAGTATGACATTTTGTCTAACTTAGAGCAAACATCTACAGTTCACTAATGAAACACATGAGTTATGCTGTATGCTTTCTACTTAAAGTGGAAATGAAATGAAACTGAAACTACCGAAACCGACAACTAAACTAACTTAATTTACGAGATTATGTCTTTCTGTTATTGGTAATTATATTACAAATTTGAAATGGTAATACCCGCTATACCTCACAACTGTAAAACACTTAAGAAATTTGGTATGATGGAAGCCCATTTGCTGCCTCGAGCCATGGTCGGGAGAGAAGAGGCAGTGGAGCCGGTCCATGCGTTTGGAGTGAAGCGGGTTGGCAACCTCACCTGGTGTAGGTGTGGCTGCTGTTCAAGGGTCCCCACAGTGATGAAGTCCATCTGCTGTCAGGAGGCTAATCTGGACCATGCAATGCAGTGTTTTACCATTGTTAGGTATAGCTGGTATTAACAATGTATCAACTGGCAGGTACAGAACCATGGGGGTTTATATGTCAGCAGGATAAGGAAAAAGGAAAAACCCAATGATATCACTGCTTAGAGTACATTGTACTGCAAGATGGTGGCACCCCTGCCAAAAAATATAAACAATGCTAATTGTGTCTTTTATATGTTTACATTTTTAAAGTTTGTAATATATTTATTGATAATACTAAGACACAACCTTGTAAATTAAGTTAGCTTGGTTGACCATTTCATTTTAAATTATTGCTGTGATTAAAAGCACCAAAGTATGATTTTGATAGGTCTATTCATTTTTGCTTTGATTTCCTGCCTGACATTAAGTTTGGTGCTTCAAAGAAAATGCTTCCTTGATAATTTGGGATTCTATTATACATCTCCCATTTTTTATTTATTTGTTGCCATGTTATAACCACATATGTTAATGTATTTTATAGAGGCATAGGGTAACAAAAGAAAATACAAAGTAGTAAATCATTTTAAACTATAAGGGCTATTAGACTTTTTTAACTTTCTTAAGAAATGGAAATAATAGAAGTAAAAAAATGCTGTTTTGTTGCATTGCTTTTGTCATCATGTTGTAGACTGACCTCTTAGATGCAATTACAGCTGCAGTGTTCAATGGATATGTCTACCAGCTATGAGCATCGACAGACTGAAAGTTTGCAACATTTTGCTTTGCAAATTAATGTTAACTTTTTCAAAATCTTCAGGTTTTTGCAGCTTTTGAGAGTGTGATGCGCAGTGTTAGTGTTCTGCTACAAAAATAACTGTGTGTGTAGAAAGTGCTTCTACCAGCTCATTTTCTTTGAAATGTTTGTCATGTGAACCACATGGTTTGTGGCAAACTGCAGAGGAATGTTTTTATGGTTTTCTCTCATCAGTGGCTCCCTTCTTTCCACTTTTTTTTAAAAGCCAGATTTACAGACTGCACCACTAATACTTGTCCTGTAAAAAATCCATTTACTCACTCTTTGGATCTTTTTAGCTTCTCCAGAGTAACTGTGGGCTTATCAATTTTTGAATTATGGACTTAAACATAAGAGGTTCAAAGCTTAGGATATTGTTTGACAATGTAATCTGGCTATCAACTTTAACAGAGCTCCATCCCTGCTCTGTCTGGTGTATACTTTGTCTTCACAATGTTATTTGGCTCCACAAAATAGCTTTTTAAAAACTTTATTTAATATACTGCCTGTATCATTTCTAAGAAAAATAATTTTGTAATTTAGGCCAAACCTTTTATATTTTATTTTTAATATTCATTGTGACACATTGGGTTCATCTGTAAAAAACACATTCACACTAGCGCTGTCTCATTCAAACCTTCAATTGTACTGTTTGCCAAACGATTCCCAGGTTTTGCTAAATATTTAACTGTCCAGTAGGTAAATGACAACCTTTGCATGGGTGCTGACCCTGTTTGCTCCCCTAAGTCAGCAACAAAAGCTTGACCGATGTTCAACCTCATTTTGCTTATTTTTGGGCCACTTAAATCTAAGAAATGTATTGCAGAGAAGAAACCCTTTCTCAGTGCTATCACAAAGCTATTAGGATCTGGCAAGGCCTGAGCTCCATCTCACAAGACTTCAATTCACTATTCCTATTGTTGCAAAATCCTTTCATGATAACATCGACATTGTAATTTATATGAATACAGTTTTATTCCAGTACAACTAATACTTAATCTTGCACCACTCTAGATGTTCTGTGGATGCATGCTTTTGAAAAAGTGATTGTTTTTCTCCAATATGTTGTAGCTGTGACTTTTTAAAGGGTGTGAATACTATTCAGGCTCTGTATTGCTGCACATTTTGACACTGACAAGACATTCCTTGAAGTATCACCAATGTACCCCATCAGCTGATGACAAACAAGTTCTGATGACAAACAAGTTGCTGTTTTTTTCTTATAGAAAAAGAGAAAATATTCAGCTAAATCTAATTGCCTCGGTTAGACACAGAATAACCCATAAGAGAAGGGTAATTTCATGTCTTGCCATCTTCTACCCATCTCCAAAAATACTGCTCAGGTGTTCAGTAAGAGGATTTTCTAAATAATTCAAGACAAGTTACATGTAACTACCTTCAATTATGGGTCAGGTTAATGGACCTTGAAAATGATGTACATTTGGGAGGTGTTTCAGATGTGATCCAGAGGATGGGCTTGTCTAGCGAAGGGTAAGATGGAGCCCTTTGCCAGTGTGCCTGAGAAAATCTTTGTAGGCCTCATGATCACGATCATAAACAACTCTCTGTATTAATGAGAGGTTATTGCAAACCAAAACCTCAATCAAAAATAATGACCTTGTATTTAAAGGCACCAAGAGTATGGGAGACAACAGCTGTGGCTTCTTATGTTCAAATTTAAGACATTGAACAAGCAGAGTTGGTTAATGGGATTTATGAGCCTGCAAGAAAATTATGATGGGAATAGGTGTGGCTATAAAAGCTGTGTAGAAATCAAATATATTGTAACTGTTCTTGTGTGTGCTATAAATGTCTAGGTATTTTTCATTAAGCCTGATTGTGAGTTTTGTTCCCATGCAGCAAGAGTAGTTAAAACTTAGAAAGTAGTCTGAGTAAATCAAATAACTGTGGCCAGATTTCACTATGATTATTGCGGGAAAGGAAGCATTCCAGCAAGTATTTACTTTTAGCATCACAAATACATAAAGTATGATCAACTGTGTCTAACTTAAATTTTGCTGTTACACTTAGATAAAACACCTGTTGTAGGTCTTGATCTCTGTTTGCATACCTATATAACCACAGGGGTAGCTTCCTGCCTTGGACACACTGCTCTATGCAAAACCCTGGTACCTGATGGGAGTAAATTGGAGCCTTTTACATAAAAAGGAAATAATAGGGTTGCCTTTGGCTTCGGCTGTAGAGTTTTGGGAGGAAATAAATCTTTCTAAAATGTAGCTGCACATACTACTTAATCAAGTATTCTGCCCCAATGCTGCAATTTCATAAAGAAGAAAGATTGTATCAAGGTCACCCAGCTCTAATAAGCAGCTATTAGTTTGGGATTTTCTCTAGCTCAAATTTGGCTCTGGGATTGGCAAGCCAGGGGATGAAAGGATAGTATGGCATATTTAGAGATTTTTACCTATTTCATTATCAACAAGAAATCCTGTGATGAGCCTCTGGGTGGATTGATCTCAACCTTGTTTGGCCTCATGGCCTGAAGACATGATTGTGCCGAAGGATCTGTCTTTAGAAGGCTACAAAAAACTCCAACTAGATGGAAACTATCAACTTTAGATCAGAAGTTCTTATGTCAAACATCAGCTAAAAGAAAACAAAACAAAAACACATACAGTGTTTCCGTTTTGTGCTTGTCAATGACTGTTTTGATTTTTGGATGAGAATGCATATTATTTTGCAATTTAATGACAGCATCTTTTGATTGTGTCAGCAGCCTGGCAAACTTTTTTAGATTCTACTGTTCTCCCTTTGCTTCGGGTTATAAATCTTTAACAGGTTTTAATAAAATGTAAACAGAACAAGTAGCAATAGCTGTTTCCCAACTGTATTAAGTAGACAAAAAATAGATAAGATCCTGCAAGGGACTAATTTTTGGATCTATTATCTAGGTGTGCTACTATCTTCTTAAAGATAAAGAAACACATTATATTGATTACAAGAACAATCAGCAGTAATTTTGTTGTGTTCTAACTGTAACCATGTAGTTAATACATTTTCAAAATTACATAGTTTAGTTTTTTTTTCTCTCTGATTTTGGCAAAAGGAAAAAAATTATATTACCTTTATTAAAAGTTTTTGAATTACAAGTTTGAAAAAAAATATTTGAAGATACCACTTAAAGACGAATTACAGTAGGTCAAGTCTGCCTAATTTCCCTGATACCTACTGCTGGCATCAAGAATCACTCTCCATCTTTCCTCTGGTCATTCACATGTCATAAACCATGTCTGCAATGCCCAGTATACATGTGAGCCTTCAAAAAGTCAAGCCACATTTGCAGAAACCAAAGGGTTAAAATAGAGGAGTTGACATAGAGCGTTAAAATAAGATAGTGCCAGAGAACTAATTAAATGGTTTTAACATTGCTAAAATTTTTAGACCTCTGGTCCAATCTAACAGTTTTTTACGTTTTAAAGTGTATATGCCGAGAGAAAACGGCATGGCTAAAGTCCAATGATAGTTCTTTCTCAGGGCACTTAAGAGATGACCAGTCTTCTTCTTAATCTGTCACCAAAGCAGATCATATAGAGGTATTTTCACCTTGTCTTAGCCTTAAATTCTTCAGTGATCTGACCATCCAAACAGTCTATAATTGTATCAGTACTCATTCAACCAGCAAAGCTAATTTGCTATTTCATAAGCTAATATGAGGCTTTGATTAACTTGCATAACAATCAGCAGAGTAACAGTGCCTTAAAGTTCATTGTGCATTGGCACTTTCATGAAAAAACAAAACCAAAGAAGCAAAAAACAGTCAAATGAGAACAAAAAAAGAGACATGGTAACACTGCATCATCATTCTGCCTCAAATTCCTTTGTGAAAAGAGCTTTAATAGCTACGGTAATGAGCAGTTAATTTGCACTTCTAGCATTGTATTCATTTAAATATTTCATGTACACAACCACACATTTTACTTCTTAATGTGATCATGGTTCTTAAGCTTTTGATTACAGATCATTTTGATACATGTTGCTGTTAAGTGTGGATTGAAAAAATGATTATCCTTGTCATTGATTTTTTCAAACACAAAATGATTCATTCGGTTTTAAAGATATTTCTAGATTTTATATCCTTTTTAAGAAAATTATTATTTTTGGTTCACATTCTGAGTGCAATGCAATTTAGTGCAATACATATATCTTGTATCCATTTAAAGAAAAAAATTTGTGCCCCTAAAATACTTCCCTTTTTTTAGCAAATAAGCTTCCCATTACTGTTAAAGTGTTTGATATATCTTCATCATGTACCACTAAGGGAAGTCAAAAAAGACTGTAATATTATGTAATTTCAGGTGTTGGTCTCTTTGCAAATATCTAGTTAGCGTTCATTCTGTAATTTGGATTAAAATGTTTGATTTGTAATTTTGCTGTATGGTGGAGCAGTGGTTAAAGCTCTTCCCTTGCAGCAAGAAGGTTCAGACCTGGGGTCTTTCTGCATGGAGTTTCAGAGTATGCATATTCTGGTGGGTTTTCTCCAGGTACTCCTTCCACAGTCGAAAAACATGACTGTTTGATAAATTGGCATCTCTCAATTGTCCCTAGGTGTGAGTGTGTGTGTGTGCATGGTTGTACGTCTTTGTGTGTCTATGTGTTGCCCTGGATGTACCCTGCCCACCCATAGTCTGCCGGAGATAGGCACCGGCCCAACCGCGGCGCTGATGGATGAAGCGGGAGAAGATGGATGGATGGAACATTGTATGGCTTAGGTCTGTCATTTGTATTCTGGTCAGTCATTTATATTTTGTGAATCCTATTCCTTATTTTTTGTAGAACATTGTAATTGTATATAGTTGCTGATATAGATTTCAGATAGTTATTCAGATTTTTCTTTGTTTCTCTTCTTATTTTGTGAATCATTTTAAAAGGAAAATCTTTAAGTTGAAAATCCCCAGTAATGTTACTTGAGAATAGCTGGAGGCATGTCTGTTCTGGGTGATGACTGACAATTCTCCCTGTAGGTAACTTTGTACACCTATTGCCACATTATAAGGTTCTCCAAGCAAATAGCACAGACCAGTCAGATGCAAGAACTGCATAACAAATCTGATAAAATCGTCATGACGGGTCCATGATATCTTAGCTCATGAGCCATCAGAAACATAACATGGAACAGAGCTTTAATCAAATTTGATTTGAGAATGAACAGAAATAAAACAGAATGATAAATGTGTTTTTTTAAATTGATGTTAACTGTGCATCAGTGCGTGTTGTAGGTAGGGGCACTGTTTAATGTTCACCAAAAGATCACCATGATGACAGTAGAAAGAGATGTTCAAGGCAGAATTAAACCACTGATAAACACCTCCACAAGAACTGCTTAGGATTCCCCAGTTGTATCAACTAGTCCCTAATCAGGAAGGGAAATGATGAATAAAAGATAACGCAGTAGGGGTTTTCGATTTTGAAGAGAATAGGATAGGTATAGAATAAAAAAAAAAACAGGATAGAATAGGAAAGAGACTATTTTAGCAATTATAAAATGTGGTTTTATATAACAAAAACCTTTGTAAAATACTATAATTTCTTTACTAAGTTACATTATCAACCAATTTCTAGAATTGTGCTGCTTAAGGTAGCTGTTCTTTGTAGTAGCTCTGCAAGCTTGACTGATATTTTTTTTAAGAGAACTCCTGTTCCTCCATTTTCGGATTGCAGTTTATTTTTGCTATTGTTTTTCTTCTCTCTTTTTGAATGGTCTAAAACTGCAGGGATTTTCACAGATATTTTTGTCCTTTCTGGATACTTGTTATAATGCACAACCACAAGCATGTCATTTTTTTAAAACTCTGGAGCAGAAGAACTCTAAGCACTTGCAAGGACCCAGCCAGAATATTGGCAATGCAGCATTCTGTGTTTTACTGTCTCTGCCTGGCTTTCTGACCATTATTTTTGGCCTTATTATTTGCACGGGGGATTCACCAATGTTCTCTTAGTAACTATTTATATTTCACCTTCTGCTGTTGCCGACACTGCATGTGATGGAATCAGTTCCTTGGTGTGAAGCTACAAACACAACTGCCAAATGCTTTTTTGGCAATAACTGGTGATTTTATTCATGCCTCACACTCTGCCATACTGCCAACCTTCCCACGGTTTGTCAGTTGCTGCACCAGAGAAAGAAAAACTTTGGACTCGTTTTATGTAAATGTCAAGGACTCTACATCTCTGAAGTAAGACCTCTTCTCGGAAAATCAGATCACAATCTTTTTTTCTTTGCTCAAAATATGAGCTTCATTATAACAGATGACCTGCATTACAAATAGCTATGATAAGATGGCTACAGAAAGCTGAAGAAGCCATGCAAGGTTGTTTTGTGCTTACATACTGGGATGCACTGTGTCAAACACATGGAGAAGACATCAATGCAATGACAGAGTGTGTGACTACATAAACTTCTGTGTAGATAACACCATCCCAACCAGAACAGTGAAAGGCTGCCCATTTTTCAATAGGTTCAATTCAGAAACAAGCTAAGCATCCTTCTCTCTTGCACTCAGTCACATGGACATCCTGCCCTCCTCTGCCATGGACCCTCCTACTTCTATGAGTTTGTCCACCTTTCACCTTTCTGTCTCTAGAAGTCAAAGAAAGAAGCAACTGGAGAGACCGAATCATAATAAATCACTTGATAGTGTTAGCCCTAGAGTTCTACAGGCCAGTGCAGAGCAGCTCTGTGGGATTCTAGAACACCTCTTTAACCTTAGCCTGATGCAGGAAAAAGTTCCAGTGATGTGGACGACCTCCTGCCTTGTTCCTGTACCAAAGAAGACACAGCCAATGGTCTTCAGTGTCTACAGGCCTGTTGCCCTGACATCCCGCATCATGAAGGTCCTATATAAACTTCTGTTGGTTCACTTACGTAAACAAAAAGCGGCTATAAGGACCCCCTGCAATTTGCTGATCGCTGTGGAGTTGGAGTTGAAGATGCTTCAACAAACCCACTCTCATTTAGATAAGGCAAAAAGCACTGTGGGGATCATGTTGTTTGATTTCTCCAGTGCATTTAACACAATTCGGTCTGACTTACTTTGTTAGAAACTTCAGAAAGAAACTTGTCTAAACTTGACATTCACCTTTTTTTCAAATCTGCAAGAAATGAACTTGAGGTTGACTCTAAAAAAGTTAAAAAAAAGAAGAAAAGAAGAAAAAAAAGCATAAGCTACACGCATGAAAAGGTCTCTGAGATTACCATAGTATTTCTACAGCGAGCACAGTTCTTCATCTTGAAAATAAAAAAAAAACTTGGAATACATAACATATTTATGGGTCTTAGTAAGTTGTCTCAGGCATATTTTCTTTAAACGAACCTTTCTTTGTTGTTCAAAGGTGATGTATCAAAAATAAATTAATCATACTAATTGATCCCTAATGTACCATTGATAAATTCGTATGTTTCTGAACAATATGTGAACAATATACCGTACATGAAAAATATGACCTAATTAAACTGTATAAACCAGGGTACTGTACTCATACTTATCCTCGTCATCTTCAACTTCATCTGGGTGATGATAGGGTCAGAAGAAGTCAAAGAAGCCATTTTCGTGAACTTGGAAAAACCATCCCTTAACAGAGGAGGTGGCCTCAGACATAATTTATCAGCCACATACAAAGCACTTTTAGGAACTTTACCCAAAAGATTCACCTCACACCTACCTCCACCTGACTCAACAGAGCCGTGTGACCGAAACCACTCTGACGACCTAATTAATGATCCATCAGAGCCACCTTTGGTTTTTTCTTTCCCCCTTACATAACTTTTGGTCACACCTACAGTATATCTATCTCTGTTTTCTCCTGCATCAGTCAGAACTGATGAAGTCTCTGGGATGAGAGGCGAAATGTCTTATAGAAAGCTATACATCCAGTTGCCTAAACTGAACTTTCCTAGTTTAAGGATAGGAACTTTGACTGACCAGTAAATCAAGAGCTTTACTTTTTCACTTGGCTCTCTTTTGAACTCAACAGATATGTGCAGTGTCCATTTCATAATATCTGATGCACCAATCAGTCTAATGAGCTCCCATTCCATTGTCCCCTCACTCAAGAACAGGACTCCAAGATACTTAACTCCTCCTCTTGAGGCAGGAGTTCTTCCAACCTGAAGGCAACAAGCCACCTTTGTCTGCTCAAGAACCATTGTCTTGGACTTGGAAGAGCTGATTCTAATCCTGGTCGCTTCACACACGGCTGCAAATCGCCCCATTGCACACTACAGGTCAACAGTGCAAGAGTGTTGCTTTATTCAATCCCTCCCCGCAAATATTTTATAGATTATAGGCTATACAAACAGTAGCAATGTATTTTTTTAGTTTTAATCAAAAAAGTTTGTTGAACTTCCATATTGGGTAGAAATATGTTACACATCAATATGTTGAAATTGCTTCACAGAAAGCTATTGACCCACACTTGCCTACATCTACACTTGATAATTTTGTTTACTACTACTGGAACTGTGAAAAACAAGGGTAGAGGAGGACCTGCATTTTCAAAAGAAGGTTGGTAAAACTTTTTGATAATGCTAATTAGGAGGTAGAAACCGCTATTGCTGGTGTTTGTGTTCATATATCACACATCCTTTAGGCTAAATAGACATAACAGGGTCACTGAAGATCTCTGCGTGACGGTGAAGCATATTGAGCATGTAAAACAGAGAGTCACCCATTTTACTCAGCTGAACCTTTAGTCTTTATCAGCCTAAAACATCAGGGTCCAGTAGACTCACAAATTAAATGGCAATTAAAGTAGTAAAACAGCTTGGGGATCAAAGCAAACTACAGGAGGAAAAGCTGCTCAGGAGATTTACAAAGCAGCAATGGTCTGGCTTAAGCAGAGTTGGTCCAAATAAATTTTATTGCTCTGATATTTTCAAGAGCAACAGAGGGAGATGTATCCTAAAATGTGTCCAATATTGATAAAACCTTGTTTAGTTGTTATGCTAGAAAATAAGCACATATATGTGTGTTGCACAGTTTTGTAGGGGCATAACTTAATCTATTAATCTGTCTTGGAATAGATAGGAGAGAAAGAAATCTGTTGGATAAGCTCCAACTTACATTTTTACTTCTCTGATCCCTCTTTAGGAGTTCTGTATCTTGTTAATTTCTTTGATACAACCAAGAGCAAACGGGATTTGTCATCTTTCACTTTTGTCTCTTTGCCTTGTGCATGCCAGTAACTTCTGCCAGTCTCAAACCAGTTAAATTAATTCTAAAATGAAATGGGCTTCGTGGATTAAAATGTAATTTGCTACAGTTAATGAAAATGTGCTTTGAATGAACACATGGGTGATTTATTAAGTTGGGGTTTGGGAAGTGAGAGCTGGCTTTAAAAAAAAGACAAGCATCAGGTTCTTTCATGTGGCTCGATGGGCTCTGCTGCTCCAAGGAGATATGTAATAGCACTGAATAGTTTTTTCTATCCATGTAACAATATTTGCCTAAGTGCATGTGGATTTGTTTGTTTTGGTTGCAAAGATGTATTTTAAAGACCAAGTTGTGTGAGAAATGTGAGAAGGTTTTACTTTTATAGACTCCTCAGGTCTTAGCAGTCTACCTGCTCCACCTGAGTCTTTTAAGAAATGGCTACAAATAAAACAAGCCTTTATTCCAAATCTAATATCTGTTATTCTATTTTTCTGTGAGAGAAAACATCTGCGTGTGGCCCAGTGAGAAGCACAACTGTTTGGTAGACAACCACGCCTGTCTCGTTAGGATTCAACATTACCACATTTCTCGGAGTGCCATGTTGCTTACATGCAAAGTAATGATCACCCTGAGACTCGTCAATGTCACAGTCATTGTTTGTATGTTTATATCTGTAGATCAGTCTAAAGCAGATTCACAATATGATCTGTCTCTTGAGAATGTCTGAAAGGGTCTTTTTTTCTGTACATAAGCTAATGTCAGTGTAAGCATATTTTCTTATCAAAGGGAAATATTTTGGGCAAATGTATGTGTACTCACAGATTTGAATTCTCTGCTATGCTTCCCACAGAACCAAGCAGCACATAGCTATTAATTTGTGCAGGGAACACAATGTATGCACCCTCATTAGGCTTGCTCTGTTACAAGAGAGTGATATAACAGGCTAAGGGTTAGGTTATATCCCCTGAGAGGCGGTGTGAGCCTGACGGTGTGTTTTGGGGTTTGCTGAGAATGTTGTTGGCTCTCTGCGTGCAAATTTATCTGTCTGAGAGCATTTGCCTGTCTGACTATCCCCTCATGCACGTGTATGTGGGCTTGCAGTTGTATGAAAAGAAGAACTAGCATGTTGCATGTGTTTCCTTTGTGCAACAAACAGGGATTTGTGAAAGTGTTAAGTGGAATGAACTTTTAAGTCTCTCAAATAATGTATTATATAAAAACAGATAATGAATAAAAACCTTTAACAATTCCTCCAACCTAAGTCACTAGACCGCAAAATCCTCTCATTAATGGCAGCTAAAACCATCCAGGAGAAAAGTCATTAAAACTTGAAATTACTAATCCACATTTTCAAAAAGTAAAAACACAGCAAAACAGATTAATTAGAAGTTTTGAATAAAAATGTAAACCCCACATCATAATGTATTCATGATCTCTAATAATTTGCGGCACTTCAAACCTTTCAATCGGATTTTAAATAATTAAATGTTTCATATTATCCTCAACAATTTAATTCAGCAACTTTATGATTCATTTTTCCTCCTGAAAAAATGTCATTAAATGAAATTCATTTAATTATAACTTTGTGGTGTTGATGCGGATCCACCTACATACTGGTGTTACATTGTTGATTGAAACTTGACCATGACTGGATGCTTTGAACATAAATTGCCATTTGCTGGAGTGCAAACCCCGTTCTTCATTAGGAACGACTTGGCAGGTTACAAGTCACAGTAGGTACTGTTGATTTAAATGATCAAGTAGCGATTATATTTCTCTAAACTGTTAGTGTATCAACTGTAGTTTTAGGTTGCTGCTCTGCTAGAGAGTTAACTTCCACCTTAGTCCCATGCCCCTTGGTGCAACAGGTTTCATACAACACAATTACTCTTGGTACATGAATGACTAAAAGGTGGAATTTTAAACAGATTCTCACACCTAAGCTGTTGCTTTCAGCTCTTCCAGAGTTACTACAGATGTGCTCCCTGAGAAGTTGATAGCTTTCGATAATGTTTTATATTATATTACATTATAACTGTATTTATTCTGAAAATGTACTAGATTACTTTTAAAAACAATCAGTACTGGATTTTAATCAGTGGTGTTGGGGCAAAAGTACATAGCTACAAAGCTTTCTACAGTTTAACAATTATGCCCTTCCATGTGCTGGTCTATCACAAAATCCTCAAGTACATTGATGTTTTTGGTTTTGATATGAAAAAATGTGGGAAAAGTTCAAGAGGAAATAACTTTTTTGCAAGACACTCTATATCTGTTTTGCCCAAAGAGAATCTTAACATGCCAAGACACTGAGATTAACATCTCTGTCTGGATGTGGAGCCTAAAATAAAGCTAATAATGAATATGTTTGAAGTAAGAGACTGTTGAAGTGGAGCTAAAAAATTTGAAAGTCCATGTTGTTTCAAAGTTAAGGGGGATGGGTTCTGTTTTGCAACAAAATCCACTAAAGAGATGCATGTTAAGGGAAAGTGAGACATCATATGGTGTAAAAGGATCTGCCCTAACATTACATTGGCATCACAGGTCTATCCATCTCATTGACAGGCCAGTGGCGTCAAGTGCCAGGGGGTGTGACACTGCTGACACTGGAGTGTGTCCCACTTGAACACACACATCCACACACGAAAAGACAAATTAATTACTGTAGCCTTCAGATAGCTCAGTCTCACATCTGGAGTAGGAAAGGCAGCAACCTGATCATTGTCCAGTTTAGTATTGTAGCAGCAAGGAAGAGCAGAACTTAAATTGATACTATCTATAAGTTTGTCGCAAATGCACGCGGGGTCAAGATCGTAAAGTTTCAGAATGTACAGTTGCTGGGGTAGCTTCATGGGGCCTCTGGCCTATTTGTAACCATTGGTGTGTCAACATGTTTGCCTGTTTATGTGCATGATTTAATTTTATCTCACAGTTTCTCCTAAAATGTAAAGACAGCATTACTAAAAGGTGTCCCTGATTTTGTTTCTGGTGAAGAGGTTGAAACAAATATAAATATTTAGTGTTTAAATGTTTATCTGTGTGGGTGGTGGTGGTGAAGTCAAAAGGCCTTGAAGCAGCTGTGACTTCAACAACCCTCCACTGACCATATCTCCCCTCCATTCATCCTTGTCATGTCGCTGCATGGTAGTGTGACTGTTTGACTTTTCACTGTAATGAAAATTCCATATGTTGCAAATCAGATATGGTTGATGGGAGCTGTCTTCACTACATATCCTGCTCACGAACACACATTTAGAGAACATGCAAAGAAAAACCCACACAACAAAGTTAAGCATTTCCAAGAATTATCTTGCATTTTATTTTCAGAAACATTGTCAAAGACATGGAACTGTGTTTGTCATTGTTGTTTCTTTATTGATCAGTCACCATGGTGACAAGATGATCACTTCACAACAAAATGCCTTCCTTCCAGTCAAAATTTTTAAAAAAAAGCAAATGATGTTCGAATATGTGTTGAGCATTGCTTTGTGTTTTGGATCTGTTCATGCTTCTTTTTTCTGTTCTCTCTCTTTCTTCCCTGTATTATGCTGGAAGTGGAAGGGGAAGATGGGATTGGATGGATCTTTAATGGATTTGTCTCAGGGAGCACAATGGAAGTAGGGATCGTTGTTAACATTATAAGATATTGATCGTTTCAACTCCATTTTCTTGGGCCCTGTCACACAGAAGCCATTACACGCAGCAGTCAGCCCCACAACTGCACATGTAGAGCCCCTTGTTCAACACGTCTTTGCTGGTTCAGCGTGTCTATTTCTGATGAACTTTTCAACCTCCTTTGTGTGCTGCCTTTCTATAATCAGTCTTTATTTTTACTTTGTGAACTTTAGAACATGGTTCTGGTGAGAAGTTTACATAGACTCACTTTTGGCACAATTTTGGCATAATTTTTATTCTATTTATAATTCAATTATTAATTTCCATCTTTTAAGAAATAAAACTGAATTGGCCTTTTCTTAGGTTAAACTGGACAAACAAATACATTCTTTGAATCTTAAAAGCAGGATCTGGATGTGAAGGTTTCTATGCTTTCTTCTTTCTTATGAAACTGCCCTTCATACAGTATATACCTGAAAACATAACTTCACCAGTTAACTGAAACATGCTTTACCACACAAGGAAACATCGGGTACTGCGATTTCAAAACAAGTTTGTCGGTGGGCAGGTAAAACTATTACTTAATAAACAGTATCAAATTAGAGTTATTATTTATAAATCATCCTTGAGATCTAGAGATTTTCAAAGAAATTCCAAATTATTGCTTTACCTGTATGAAGACACGAAAAGTATGCATGTGGAAAAGCAGTGGATAAACAGAACCAAAATCACATTCACATTTGATTATTTTTGTTGTAAAAAGCAGGAAATGTTTAGCTTGTGTTTCTGGGCAGCAGATGTGTCTCAGTTGCTTTGTCTCCATGTAAAGAACTGACAGCCTGAAACATCTAAAGACGGGGAACTTCAGAGCAACTGTCCAAGCTAATATCATTGACAATGGATCTTCTAGGATGTTAAAACTGCAGATGTTTCCTAACTCCTCTTGAATATGTTTAAGGTTCAGGTTGCAAGTAAGTGTGTGTGTGTCTGTGTATATGAATGTTTTCTCACACGTAAACAGGAACATACTTTTTAATACCATCTTGTTTGGCTGGTACAAGGACAAAATGAAAGTAAACTCTGTTGGGCCTTTGATCTGAAAACTGAAGTTGGTCATTTGTCCTGGATTTGAATGATGCTTTGAATAATGAAGAGTGAGTAGTGATACTTAGATATCAATTTTCGTAATGGTCACACATCATTATACAGGTTATCTATCTCTTGTGTCCAATCACCAAGTCATAGATTAATTGTTAGCTTCAAAAGTCCCTTTGATGGCCTACTTTCTTTATTCCCACCTTAAATAAAAAGTTTCTAAAAAAAGGTAAAAATATATATATTTTTTTTACTCCATATTGACCTTCTGCAGGTTTGGTTGAGCTATTCCAACATCTTTTCTAACTAAATACCAGCGCAAACCAGACTTCTTTAACAGTATTATATAGGTTGACTGTTATACCCACATCAAACCATGGCCACCTAATGTCTAAAGAAAAAAAACACTCATTTAGGTAAATAATGTATACAAGATTTAATCAATAGCTAAGCCTAAATTCCATTAATTTTTTTTTAACATGTCAAATAATTACAATTGCAACAATAAACAACTAAGTTCCCATATGTTTTGCATGTTTACAGATATGTGTGCAACTTGTCTGGGATGTACAGAGTATCTAATAAAATATCTTAGCAATAACCCAATTATACTTTATTGCATGCATTTCTATGTGAAAGCTTAATCTGCACTGATGAAGACCCACCCAAGGATGCTGGATGTATGAATATTCTCTGAAGTAACTCATGCTATCAGTTTTACTTTAACTTTAATCATCTGTCATGAGGGTACAAGCACTAGGGTTATCAAAGTAATCAGTACCTTTGTATATGAGATAATAAAAAAGTCAAAATCAGTACATAAACTGAGTCATTCATATGTATTAGGAGAGTCTACGCCATTTCACTCCCACCAGGTTCACCAGACTGTAATATCGCTGGAAGTTTTGAAGTCTGCAAATATGGTGAGTAAAGCCAACCCTCTTTGTGATAAAGAAAAAACGGAAACAACAAAAAAAATGTTGTTATAAGGTAAAGTAAAAAGGTAAATTAAAGCTCTAATTTCTGCAACAGCGAAGTAGTAAACCTTCCGAAAGATATAAGCTAATGTTAGGGGATATATATATACAGTAAGTGTACAATTCACTAGATGATTCGAAGTGCTTTACATGAATTCAACAGTAAAACAGAAGAATAAAAGCAAGTAAAGATAAAAACATGATAAAAGTAGGTAATAGGGCAAATAGAAAATTGTTGGGCCATATGCTTAAACTAATGATACCTTATTTAACAGTTTAACAGTCAAAGGCAGTTCTAAACATATGCGGTTTTTAACTTTGAATTAATAGAACTCAGACTTTCAACGCTAAAAAAATCATTTTTTTGGCTTAATGAACCTAACCATGTGAGAATACAATACAGTTATTAATCAGTACATTAAAAATACATTGCTAGGTTTTAAATCTTTAGTTTTGCCTTGAAGATGGAGGCAGAATGTAACATTTCTATTTTTGTAATGCACATTTCAAAGCTGTGGTCTTTTCCATTCAAAGCACAGCTTATGCATTGTATTTATTTTCATTTTTATATTTAGATATGTATTACTGGTGGTATAGGTGTGCCTAGGACTGCAGACTGGAAGGAGGTCAAATATTCTCTGGTGTAGCTTGACAGAGGTCCGGTACATTATACAAGCATTCTGAAAGTAGTTATATTCACTTAGCTTCAGAAGATATTAAAGGTGGAAATCATTTCAGTGGGAGTGTTATACTGAGACAATGTTAAGGTGCAATTTGAGTTTTGAATAACCTTGGAGAGAGTAGCCAAAATCAATATTTGTATGATATTGCTCAAATCTTTCTTATCTCCAGTTTTAAACTGCTTTGATTCATGCAATTTTTGCCATTGGTTGCTCCACTCAAGAGTAGAGATAGATTAACTTAATCTCCGTAACATTGCAAAAATTAGAAATATCCTGTCCAGGGGAGATGCTGAGAAACTAGCCCATGCATTTGATACTTCAAGGCTGGACCCATGTAATGCTTTACTTTCAGGAAGTCCACAAACTGTAGTTAAAAGACTTCAGCTGATCCAAAATGCTGCAGCCAGATCTCTGATAAAAATTAAAAAGAGAGGTCATGTTTATCTTATCTTAGCTTCTGTTAAATCTAGAATAGAATTTAAAATCCTCCTTCTCACTTATAAAGTCCTAAATAACCAAGCTCCGTCTTATATCTGAGATCTGATTGTTCCTTTTGTTCCTAACAAAGCAACTAGAATTTCTAAATGTAGAATGAGAGGCAGATCTTTTAGTTATCAGGCTCCTTTCCTGTGGAATCAACCACCAGTTTTAGTCCGTGAGCAGACACCTTATCTAGTTTTAAGGCTAGGCTTAAAACATTCCATTTTGATAAAGCTTATAGTTAGAGTGGCTCAGGTTATCCTGAGCTATCTCTATAGTTATGCTGCTATAGGACTAGACTTCTGGAGAACATAGGGACCATTTTTCATCATTCCATCTGCTTCATTTGATCCCTATTCTCCCATTCTGGAGTATTTGTAGGTGCAACCTCTAACTTTATGCTCTCTGTTTTTATTTCTAATCACAGTAGCTTCATCTGGTCTGTTCCTGTTTGCTGTGGCTCCATCCTGGAGAGAAATGTCAGCTGGACTGCTACCATCAA